>JAKTVG010000005.1:107724-130020 GCA_030557085.1 Candida gigantensis
GAAAAAAAAAAAAAAAAAAATTCTTTACTTTTTTTTTTGGTTTCGCCTTAAATTATACAGTACAATGCAATATAAGACAAGACAAGACAATATAGTACAATTACAGCGAGAGAGAGAACTTGGCTGCATATCTGCATTATTTGTTCCGTTATGTTATGTCTTGGAGATTTGCCCATGTAAGAGGAGGAGGAGGAAGGGCTGATCTTTCTTCTTGCCACCGCCACCCACTCACCCATCCAGCCATTGGTTACGTTACTTAGACGAAAACAAATCATTTGAAATCCATTTAGAATTATTAGTACCTGTTTAAGAATATACTTGACAAGAGATGACAACTAAAACAAACAAACAATACGGAGATATAATAATAATTAGAATAGGAAGTCTTCTGCGAGTTTAACTAAATAATTATTACGGCACTCTTCTCTTCGCTAGGCTACCGTACGGTCTCGTGCCGTGGCCCATCTATAACCGGTCGCCGTAGACGTTTCCGACGGGTATTACTTTAATACCAACGGACCAAACAAACAAACAATATTACAGGTGAAAATTTTTTTTTCGATCTTTCTCCTTTCACAAAACAATAAATGAATGCATTGTCGTAATTTAGAGAAACTATGGCCAAGGCACTCAGTCTTGTAAGGGATCTCTATTATTTTTGCCGTTGAGAAATAAATAAATAAATATAAATTACACATCTAATAGTTAGTTAATTAGTTTTTGTTACACCTTTGAAAGTGTTTTTCTTTTTTTTTTTTTTTAAAATTTTATTATTACATATATCAAGTCGTTAATTGGATCAATTAAGTCTAAAACCCCGAATGGCATCCGTCCTTTTTTTAAACTTCTTGTCATTTCATCATTGTGTACCTCCTGCCCAACGCCTGATTTTTTTAATTCTTAGCATCGTATGAGAGTAATGAATCTTACCTCCTTGCTCTTAATAAACTTTTTAATTTTTCTTTATGTTGTATGGTTAGGATATGTCTAAAACCAAGACCCAATACCAATACCAAGACAAAAACTATAACGTAACTGCAAAAAAAAAACAACAAAAAAAAATAAATATAAATATTTTCCTTGAGAAGGAGAAGAAGAGGAGGACTAAGGAACAATAACAAAAGGAAATGGAATTAATACTACTACTATGATCACAAACATATACAAACATATACGTTATATGCGTACTTTCATGTAATGTAATATATATATTTATATATTGCACACACAAAAAAGATCTTAACGGTTTATAACTTGTGCCTATTCGGGGTGAGATTTTGATGTTGGGTGTCACATCGTATTATACAAAATCACAAAATCAGAAGGACTAATAAGTAAGTCCCGTCTTCCGGTTTAAACCTTCAACGACCCAAGGTAATACTTGCAACTTTTATATATCCGTAAAAAATAAACATACATGCTTCATTGCAAAATCACAAAAGTTGAAAGAAAACGGATAAAGAATAGAATAAACAGTAATACCAATAATTATGCAAAAAACTATATAGATTCTTCTCCTCCTATGTATAATAATAACCAAAGATCTATCCAAAAAAAAAAATAAAAAACTTATACGTAGTTGTGGGTTGTTGTTGTGGGTTATAGATTGGTTAGAATTCAGAACGTGGATTAACATTCTTTCTAGAATACCAACTTATAAAATCCTTCAAACCTGATCTAACTCTTCGATTATCTTTATTAGGTAATGCAACTTTAATAATATTCAATAATCGATCAACTTCTTTAACATCAACATTAGGTAATTGTAAAACAACTTTTTCAATCCATTGTAAAGCAATTTCATTATTTGGTACAACTATTAAAATCTTCAACATTAAATCATTTGCATCTTGTTGTACATCATGATGAAATTTAAATAAGACTCCATTCATTATAACTCTTAATAATTCTCCTCCTTGATTATCAATCAATAAAAATTGTTGTATTGATTGTTGTAATGGTGTTGTATCACCCATATCAAAAAGTGAAATTGGAGCATTTGGTAACCCCCATGAAATTAAATCAATCATGAAATGAATACAAGAAATAATAGGATCAAATTCATTTATAAAACTTAATGTTAAATTAACACATTTCATTATATTTTTCAAAATTTCAAAATTAGGAATTAATTTAAATGGGAAAAACATTAATAAATCATTAATCATACGGAAAAAATCTTCAATTATATCAGGTATTAATTTTAAATCTTGTTCATTTTTATTAAATAAAATTTCAAAAACTAATGAAATTTGTGTTAATCCAAATTCATAAACAGAATTTTTAATTTCTTCTGTTGTATATTCATCTCCAAATTCTCGAATTAAAACTCCAGTAACCCAAAGATAACATCCAAATTGAGTATTTTGTAATCCTTGATGTAAAAGATTAGCTAAATCTCCTAAAATTAAAGTCAAAAATATACTAAATGATTTAATGGCATTCTTTAATAATTTCATACATCTTTCACTCACAATTATTGATGTTCCATATTTATTCAAAATTTGAGTAGTTAATGGCCATATTTTATCAATGAATAAATCAGCAACTGGATATTTAGGCTTTTCCCAATCTGATTCAGGACATTTCAAAACAGATATGAAAATACTAATAATCTCAACTCTATCAGCAATCAATTTATTCGTTGCTTCATTTGGTGTTGAGTTTTGATCATTTAAAATTGCATTCAAGAATTCAATAGTTGGACTAATAAACATATCAGTAGTCTTATACAAATTTTCTTCAGGAACTTTAGCAATCACATGAGCTAATCCATCAGCTAATTCATAATTTGATTCTATATCCATTTGATTCTTAACTTGTCCATATAACATATATAATTGTTCCAAATAATTAACCAACAATTCAGAACAATCTTGACAGAAATACATCAATGCATGAGAAGTTGCCATTATTATATCATTATTTTTATCTGCCACTTCAAACCCCTTGATGATATAATTCAATTGTGGTTCTAAAAATTCAGGATGTTTAGCAGTCCATTCAGTATATCTTCCCAATACTAAAGTTGCAGCATATCGAATTTTAGGATGTTCAGGTAATTGAACTAAATATGACATTATTGTAGGTAAAATTGTTTTTTCCTTTAATGGAACTTCTTTTGCCATTGTTCTCATTGAAAATAATGGTGCTTCTAAATATTGCCAATGACCTTGAGAACTAGATAATATATTTTGAATTTGTTCAAATGGTATTTGTAATGCTCTTGATGCTCCAGCAACTGCACAACAATCTTTTAAAACATCTCCCATTTCATACCTAAATTCTTTAAATTTATCTTCTTGTTCTTTATCTCCATCAAATAAATCATTATCATTACTACCAATAGGATAAGTCAAATGTTTAATTATAACAGTGATTAATTCTAAATAAATATCACTAAATTCATTTCTAGAATCTTGAAATTTAGGTAATGTGATTAATTGTTTCAATTGATACCAAAATTGGAAAGTATATTTCACAATATCCAAATCTTCATCATATTTAGTACATTGTAAAATAATAGTGACCAAAGGTTTAAAATGTTTTGGATTTTTCCCAATTAAAACATGCCATGATTCTCCACATTCAACATATAATCTAGTTAATCCATCAACATATTCACTATCTTCTAATTTTTCAGGAGCACTTTCGTGAATATATTTATTCAATTGTAATACTTGTTGATATAATGCATCAATAATTTCATGATTTTCAATATCTCTAGTTTCTCGAACAATAGTAACCAAACATTCAATTGCTTTATCAAAAGTTTGATCATTTGATAAACTTTGGAAAATTAATGAAACTAATGAATCAATTTGTAAAATTTTCTCCACTGGACATTCTTTGATCCAACTATTTAGACAATCTAATATAGAAGAATTCAATAATGCATTATTAGTACTTGTTGTTGTTGAAGATTCTGCTAAATTTTTCAAAATTAATAAAACTTGTTCAACATTATCAGATATCAATTCTTGAGTCCTTGCAACAAATTCAGAATCTGTTAAATTTGTTTTTTTAACATCAGATAATTCTTCAGGTAAAATCTTCAAGAATTCTAATAATACAGGTAATAATGATTCTTGACTTGATAATTGATTAATGATTTCTAAAACGGCATTTTTCCAAGATATATATTGTAATGCAAAATGAGATAATGCAATTGATAATTGTGTACGTATTAATTTTGCATTAATTGAAGAATATTTACAAATTGTATCAATCAATGAATTTTTCAATGCTTCATAATTTGATTCTGGAAATTGACTAGATAAATCATAAATAATTTTCGATCGTAATGTCTGAGCAGCAAATAATTTCAATTGTATATCAGTGGATGTAGTATCATTTAAGATTTGAAATACAATCTCCCATGCTTCTTGTGATTTTTGAAATTCTTCTAAATAATGAGTTGCTGTAATTTTCTCTTGTTGAGGAACATTGGAATACATCGTACTCAATGCAGAATTCAACTGCGATATCGTATCGGAAGACATATTGTTTTTTGAGTTATGCAGAATGATGGAATATTTGGGATAGAATCTACTCCGAATGATGTGTGTTTGTGGAGCCCCCTGTTTTTTGGTGTTATTTTAAAAAAAAGGATTGGAATCTTCTGGGCAACAAAATTTTTCTCTTTGAAAACTTGTCTAGTCTTTGGTTTGCAAATCATTAACCAACAGGCGAGAAAGAAAAAAAAGACGATTTGCCCCTGGTGCACGACTAGAATCCCGATATTGGCGAGATAATAATAGGTAATGTGTGCATACACTGATAAGTTGCAAAATTTTAAAATTCCAATTTTATCGATATAAGAATATATTTCTTCTAAACAACTAAAGAAAAGAGAGAGAGAGAGAGAGAGATAGCAAAAACTATTTCTTGTTGTTATGTTCACCATAAGCTTTAGTAGCGTAATGACCATCAATACAAATGACATCTTGTGGTCTATACTTATAAGTCTTGTCAAAGAATTGAGTCAAGATTTGAGCAACACCAGCAGAATATCTAGCTTGAGCATCTAAAGAAGTACCAGAAACATGAACAGTCATGGCATTACCATAAGCTTTACCATATGGATTATGCATTGTTCTCCAAGGCATATCTTTTGGTGCTGGTTGAACTGGCCAAACATCACCACCATAAGCAATATGACCTGAATTAACAGCATCAGCAATTGCTTGAGGATCAGTAAGAGCACCTCTAGCGGTGTTGATGACGTAAGAGCCTTTCTTCATTTTGGAAATCAATTCTTTGTTGAACATACCTTTAGATTTTTCATATAATGGACAATTAAGAGTAACAACATCAGATTGAGCAACCAAATCTTCTAAATTTTCAACTCTTTCAATAATGTTATCAACACCATTGAAAAGCTTAGAAGCATCATTCAATTTCTTAATAGCTGCATCAGGTAATGGTTGATAATCATAATATAACAATTTCTTTGGATTAAAAGCAATCAATCTTTCCAAAATTCTGTATCCAATTCTACCAGCACCAATGGTTGCGAAAACTTTATCTTCCATATCAAATTCATCTTTGGCAACAGCAGCAATATCCCAACCACCATCAAGGGCTTGAGCATGACCTTCATTATAGTTTCTAATCAAAACCAACATGGTCATAATAGCATGTTCAGCAACGGATTGAACATTGGATCCAGTGACTTCCAAAACAGAAATCCCTCTAGCATTACAAGCATCTAAATCATAATGATCAGATCCAACACCAGCAGTAATACAAAGTTTCAAATTGGGAGCTCTGGCAATTCTTGATTTGGTAACATAAGCAGGATAAAATGGAGTGGTGATGATGATTTCTGCTTCTGGTAAATATTTATCAAATTCTGAATTTGGTTCTGGTTCAATACTATCGGTAGAAATCAATTGTAATCCGTGTTCTTCAACAAGTTTACGAATACCTAATTCGTTCTCAATAGTACCTAATAATCTAGGTTCTTGCTTAGCATGTTTACCACCGGAGTAAGAAGCCCATAAAACAACTGGTTTTCCCATTTTTTTAAAAAAAAGTTAATTAGTGTTAGTGAAATTTGGTTTGGTTATCAATCAAATATTGGTCGATGATGATATAAAAAAAAAATAAAATCCTTTTTCCAAAAACATGGTCAACTAAGGTGTATTTATACTACTTTTTTGAGGGGGTTATGTTGGTGATGGTAGGATGTCTGATCATTATAACGCGGGAGTCTTTAAAACATTCGCATGGAAGAAGAAAGAATAAAGATTGCAAAATCACTCGGAACTCTGCCTTGATTATTTCCCCCTTGTTTCACTCCTCCGCCTATATTTTTCGACTAAAAATATAGAACGTTCGAAATACTTCTTCTCGACAGCAATCCCTTCGAAACATGTATGTATAACGCCGCTCGCTTAAAAATATTCATAATACTCTTTACCGTAAATTATCAGTCTAACTCTCTTGCTAATTAACTTTCTTCTAATGCAAGGAACACTCGGATACGACATCTCTCTAACTAAACTTGCTAAACTCAAAACATCTCCACTTAGATATACATGATATTAGTAAGATAAATGTGATCCCTTTGAGTGGTAGGTTTTCCATCCCTTTCCAATCCGAGTGATTTTATTGAGCGATAAATATTTTTCCACTCGGCCCCCCGCAATTTTTCTACAACGTTCCATTCTCGCCCCGAGTAATTTTTGATCCGGCGTAGTAAATTTCTCAAGTACGTTCTTTATACTGTTACTTTTATGCTGGTCATTGTATTCAGTTGCATGGTTGCTTCGGCGGTATAAGTATCTCTACTGCTTGGTTATGTGCAAGTATTTATTATCGTGATGATTCTTGTTTGGTATCAGGTGTATAACTAATAAATTTTATTACTGCCATTCTTTTTTGGATGAAAATTGGAACAAAAATTCAACCAAAAAGTAAAATATCCTCAATTGATGTTTGAATTTATGACAGTGGCGATTTTTCTCAACATTGTTTAACACCACTCACAGACTACTTCAAGGATACGAAAAAACATCACCTTCTTACTGCTGGTTATTCATCCAAACCACACGTTGTGTTACACGTCTTGAAAATAAAGATTTGATAATATTAAGCTTTTTCACCTCGTGGGTTTTGTGTATCAAGTGAAATTTTTGTCTGTTCCTCATCGATCGACAGCACGTGACTTGATTTTTTTTTTTCTTTTTTTTGCAGTGAGTCCCAAAAAATAAAATGAAAATACAACAAGGAAAATAAAAAAATTTCGTGTCACTTTTAACTTTCAGAGTTTATATATATGGTTCTTACTTTCACCACTAGGATTCTCACAACAACACTAACAACCCGTAGACTCTTGTTCAAAGCACAATATACCACAATGTCAAGTATATCTAGTAGACCAATTGTTATTTCTGGTCCATCAGGAACAGGTAAATCCACCTTGTTGAAGAAATTATTTGCTGAATACCCAGATAAATTTGGATTTTCAGTTTCAAATACCACTAGAAAACCAAGACCTGGTGAAGTTCATGGGAAAGATTATAATTTCAGTTCAGTTGATGAATTCAAACAATTGATTGATGAAGAAAAATTCATTGAATGGGCCCAATTTTCAGGAAATTATTATGGTACTACTGTTAAAGCAGTTAAAGATGTTGCTGAAAAAGGTAGAGTTTGTTTATTAGATATTGATATGCAAGGTGTTAAATCTGTTAAAAAAACCGATTTGAATGCTAGATATCTTTTCATAAGTCCTCCTTCAATCGATGAATTGAAAACTAGATTGACTGGTAGAGGTACTGAAACAGAAGAAAGTTTACATAAAAGAATTTCAGCTGCTTCTGATGAAATGGAATATGCACAAACTGGTGCTCATGATAAAATTATCGTTAATGATGATTTGGATAAAGCTTATATTGAATTCAAGAAATTCATCGTTGGCGAGGAATAGACAGTGTGTTAATTAGACTTAATAGAAATGAAGATGGACTTTTAAACTTATACATGTAGAAGTCAAATTGAACTATATGTGTTTAGCTATTTTTGTTACATTTTTACCTTGAGTAACAACAGTATCATGATCGTGTGAGCAAAGTCTTCTTTGCACACTATATTGAAGGAAACTTGGTACTTTACCCATTTGTCTTTTGAAGGAACAAATCATGTATTCTAGTCACTCTTATTTACTGTAAATTGACCTTTTCATAATGATATTGGGTGTACTAAGACTTGTGTGGCATATTCGTCGAACCACAGCACGACTAGAAGACTCGAAAGCAACAAGGCAAAAAAAAAAAAATCGGAGACATGAATCCACTTCTTTTTCTTACTATCTATCAGATAAAGAACTTACATCATACAACAAACCATGTCAGTCAGACTTCCATCATCAGCTTCATTTGGCGAAGAAGAGTATGTATCACCATTCTAAAACCCCATTACGTATTATTGTATCGTTTTGGGAGAGCATTGCCTCCCGTAGGTTCCCCCCCCAGACCTCGGGGTTTGAAATCGTGAATTTGCCATTTTTTTACTAACATCCCCTATTTTCCAGAGAGCCTAATCTTCTTGATAAGATGTGGGAAAAATCAAAGCAACAACCATTTGTCCCTATTGGTAGTCTATTAACTGCTGGTGCTGTTGTACTAGCAGCCAGATCAATGAAAAGAGGTGAGAAGTTAAAAACACAAAAATATTTCCGGTATCGTGTAGGTTTCCAATTGGCTACATTAGTTGCATTAGTTGGAGGAGGGATGTATTATGGTACTGAAACTAAAGAATATAAGAAAACTGTTGAGGATAAATTAAGGGAGAAGGCTAAAATTAGAGAAAAATTATGGATTGAAGAACTAGAAAGAAGAGATGCTATCATACAGGCTAGAAAACAACGATTTGAAGAAAGTAAGAAAGAATTACGTGATTTGGCAAAAGATGGGTTTGAGAATGAAAGAGGGTCTAAAGATTAGACATGACATGTTATGATACAATCGTTTAATGTTTTCGTTTATTTGTAAAAAAAAAAAAAAAAAATGCATTCAAATATATATATGTACATAGTTTCTATGATGATGATAAATGATGGGGACTTATCTATTCTTTTTCCTTATTGGAACCATCAACAACTACACAATTTTCTAAATCAACATAATAATCAAACTTTATTGGATTCTTATCGATTTTCTCCTCCAGTTCAATTTCATCTCTAATTATAATTGTCACATCATCATGAATTGATTTCAAATATAAACTTAATTCATAATTTGATTCTTGTCCTAATTCATTTAATATTATAACATCATATTCTTGCACAAATTTATCTTCTGTTATATCATGTATATTTTCATGTATCACTGAACCATCATTTATATCCACTTCTACTTCGTCATCTTTATCTTTGTTGATGCACAATATTTTGCCATCTCGGAAACGTTCCACCAAATCATGCAATTTCAAAGGTCGTTCAAAAGACTCAGATGATGGAGAAATCAGCAATGGTGAAGAAGGTGAAGACGGAGTATAAACCATTGGGGTTGCCAGTGATGGAATCAATTGTTGCATTCGTTCGTTTGAATCTGTATGCACCAATGTAGGCAATGGGTGTATTATAGTTGATTTATTTATTGGTTTGACATGCACTCCATGACTTTTACTTAGATCATTTGGTCCTCTTTCTTCTGGAGACAGCAATGGGAAGGAAGGTATAGTTCGTTTACTTGAATGGTCAACATGATTTTGAAACATGGAAAGTCGTTGGATCGCTGATGTCATCGTTAGTTGTTAAATATTGTTAAATATAGAATAGGTAGTTAGTTTCTTAATGAACTAGAAGGTATACTGAATATCAAGAAGAAGAAAGATTAAAGCAAAGGGTTCATTATAAACTTTGGATGTGGGAGAGATGAATGCCATTGATATAGATGATTCAAATGCACGTGACCCACTAGAAAATTTTTCCGAACGGTTTCTTTTTTTTTTTGGAAATTTTGTGTAAAGTAATGTTGCTGAAGCTTTTTGTTAGTCAGTTCATTTCTGACTTCATGAAAAAAAATGAGACGAGTTGCCACTGGAAGTGTTTTTACATTTCAACAAAGAAATAAGTGAGACAAGGCTCTATGGAATACTGTTTTTGAAGTTATAGATCAGCGTTCACTGCCTCGAACCAATATTCGATTGGAATATTGACATTCGTTAAAAAGAGTACGAACTTTGGTTTGGATAGTTCGATGCATACGCTAGGCAGGTCCATTTCGAAACACACGATGGGATGCAGTCAATAGATGTTGGATACTTTTCAATTTCAAGAATTCATGAATGGTATAGTTTATAAACTCGCCACCATTGTCGCTTTGAACAACACCAATAGCAAAACTTTGGACCATGTTGGGAAGCCAAAAAAACGTCCTTGATAAGATGAATACATTGATTTATCAATTGAAAAATAAATATTTGGCCCTGCAAACCTACTTTGTTGTTGGTGCGGTTACAAGTGATAATGAGTGGTGAATTTGTAAACAATATTACTTTGTGAATTAACTGAAATGCATCCATCATCAATCAACTGTTTCTCGTCGTCTATATCAAAATGGAACTGCTGAATGAATGCATCGTACGATCCAAACGAAAGAAGGTACCTCTTTTTAAAATTTACCAAAACGTTATACATGGTTCTTACAATAATACTTATTTAAAAACAATTAGTGTCTCTTTCATTTTTGTTTTTTTAGAAATCTATATTACATATTAAAAAAAAAAACGATTTATAAATTAATAGCAATCAACATTTTTACTCATCGGCATTATGAAGGTTATACAATTTAATATAATCATCATCTAAATCCTTCATCATTTCAATAATACCATGATTACCAACATGATCACCCGAAGTATTGTTATTACCACTACTACTTGAACTTGTTGATTTAACATCACTATAAAGTGCAGTGACAGAAGAAGTTATTTTAACGGAACCTTCCCATGCTACTAAATCACTTAAAGTTAATAATAAAAATGATGAAAAATCAGAATACCATCTATGATTCCAAATTAATAATTTGATTATACTTTCCAAGATTTTTTCATTCAATTGATTCATCATTTTAGTATAACTATGAATGAATGAATTACTTTGATTAGTTGAATTTTTAGATAATAATTTTGAACGTTCCATTATATAATATTCTAATAATTCACGTTGTGATTTAGCAGAAAATCTACCACTTAAAGCATTTGCAAATGCAATTGAACCTTCTTTAAAATGTTTCAATCTATATGCAATTGCACCCAAGATTTCCCATTCTAATGTAGTTTTTTTATATTCCATTTGTTGAGCTTGGAAATGTAATGATTCTGCTTGCCACATGGTATAAGCACGTAAATCTTCATATAATAACATAAACAAATTATCCAACCATCTTTCACATAATCTCTTCTTTCTAAATTCATCATCATATGAAACATTTGATGATGCTGTATCTTCAGGGGTGTTGCCTGCACCTGGAGATTTGATCGCTACAGTGGATGAAGCATCAGAATCTCCTGATGCAGCCGGTGGTGCAGGTGTAGCTGGATCGGCTCCATTGACATTAGAACTAGTAGAACTCTTACGTGTATGATACCCGTTAGAACCAGCAGCAGCAGCGGTGGTTTGTTTATCTTTACGATATTCTTCTTCCATCACAAATACTTTAGCACGATATTTCAATAAGGATTCCCAACCGGTCTTGACCACAATTTCAGTCAATAAATCATAAGCTTTAGCAAATGTTGATTTCAAATTCCCAGCAGGTAAGTTTGTTAAAGAAGGATCCAAATTTCTTTGTTCATAACTGATTTCATTACTTTGCAAGTTTGAAACTTGATCCAAAGTTACATCTGTTGGAGAAGGTAAATGTAAATCATCATTTGATCTAATCGGTACAACTCTTTTCAAATAATATTTCTCTCTATGAGAATTCATTGGACATGAATTTAAAGTCAATAAAGCATTTTCAAAATCTCCCAATTTAGTATAAATCTTAACTAGAGTTGCCCAAGTTTTAAAATCAGAAGGTGATGATTTAACTGCTTGTTTTGCCAATTCTAAAGCCAATTCAGGTTTTCTCTTTTCTAAACAAAATTCTGCTTGTAAAACTAATAAATCTGAATCTCTACTATTATCTTGAATACCTTGATTCATTGTTTTAACAGCTTCAATTTCATCTTGTTTCAATAATTGTAATTTAGCAATTAGGGAAATTACTTTTGGTTCAACTTTATGTAATCTTTGTAAAATATCAATCCCACGATCATAACTTTGAGTCAATTGAATAACTTTAATAAATCCATCAACCAAATAATTGTTGATTAAAGTAGGTTGTGGTACATCAACATTACAACCTAATTTTACACCTTGGAAAAATAATAATTCAAAAGCAAGTAAAAAATTATTCAACAATTCTTTTGAAGTAATACCATTATTAAAAGGATTAATTTTTCTAACTTCAACCAAACCTCCAACTTTATTTACATCATCACCATCTTCACTTTCTAAAACAGCACGAACAATTGAAGTAAGAAAAGTTTCTGACCATAATTTATCCAATTCTTCATTACTTAATTTATCATTTATCAATTTTCCATCTTGATTAATCACTTGAACTTCGAATTTACCCGGGATATGAACCGTTACTCTCATATCAACTTTTGAAAAAGCATTAAAAGTACAATAAGTCAATTCAGGTACTTTCCAATGTTTTTTTTCACCAAACCAATATTGCAGTTTATTAGTCATTAAATTAGCAATGTTTTGTAAATGAGCAGCTATTGATGCAGTATTTGAAGTATCTACTCCTGTGAAATATAAAAATGTCCCAATTTCATTTTCACGTTTAGCATTGACTGAATATTTATGAATGTTACATAAATCAGGTGGTCCCAATTCTATAAATTGAGGTAATCTTGCTGATCTTTCAACTAAACTAGAGCCAGGGTATTCCTCTTTGACTTCAGGAATTGACGATAATGTGGGAGGTAGCATGATATATCTATGATTGTGTGTTGGCTTTTGCTTGTTTCTTCTGATTGTTTGTTTGTTGGTTGGTTTATTTGTTGTTGTCCTTTTTTTTTTCCACTTTGATTTCGTCCTCCACGAATTTTTTTTTAGGTTTGAGGACACACAGCCTTTGATCATGACCATGACATTTGAAACAATTTACGAATCCATGTAAACTCTACATTAACGATATATGAATCAAGAACAAGAATTCTATTAATATTACATACATACTTACATAAAGTAAACCCCCCCCCCCCCTCCAACATCTCTCTATTTTTATTTCGTCTTTAACTTTTTCTTTTGTTGTTGTTTATCCTTTAAATTTTCATCATCTAATTCATCATAAATATTATCCCAATCTTTAGCAGTCAAACAATATTTTTCAGGAGGTAAATTCAACCCCCATTTAGGAATAACAGGAGGTAATGGTTTACTATTTCTTTCTTGAGCCAATTCTAATAATAATTCTTTTGGAGGAATAGGTTTAAATTGATAATTACTTCGTGCAGCAATAGCTAATCTTATATCATCTGTATTTACCGTTGCATTTGTATTTGTATTTAAATTGGTGTTTGTATTGATTGGTTTGGAATGATCACTATATACTAATGCATCTTTTAATACTGATTTAGTGTATCGATGGGCAAAATCCATCAATTGTAAAGGAACGTGATCTTGATAGTTGTGGACTGCATGAGTGGCAAATATCAAATGAAGAAGTCTCACATCACGTGGAATAATCTTTTCTTTCTTCTCTTGTTGTGAAGATGGTGGTTGTTGTGAGTTGTTGTTGTTGTTGGTGGTGGTGGTGGTGGTGGTACCGTTGTTGGCTGTGGTGGGTGCTGTTGCGGGAGCAGATGCAGGGTGTGTGGTTATGGAATTGTTGTGTTTATCATCACTTGTTGAAGGTGGGCGATTGTCAGATGATGTCGGTACACTCATATCGTGATGGATGTATGATGATCAAATGTTTAACTTTTGGTTACAAGTTGGTGAATGAAGATTGAGTATTTTTTTGTTTGCTCGACAATTGCACTCATTTTTTTTTGGCCGTGGGCTTTCATCCAAAGCACTAACCATCAACATATTAACCATGTCGAACAACGAAACAACCCCGTACGAAGAAGTAATAGAGCAACCAGATACTATAACTATCTCACAACCAGAAGGCTCAACATATAACCATATCCAACCATTTGCATACCTTGACAAAACAGCCTCCAAAACAACCAACAACGTCTTGCTTATCTTAAATCAAGAAATCAACATTGATTTAATCAAATTATGGAACAAATGTGAAATTGTGGTATGTGCCGACGGTGGTGCCAATAGATTATACGACTATTTCAAAGACACCACCACTACCACTACCAGAAAGAAATACATTCCTAATTATATAGTTGGAGATTTTGATTCCATTACATCCGAGGTGAAATCATATTATGAAATACATGGGACCAAGATAATCTCACAATCTACACAACATAGTAATGACTTTATGAAATCGATATATGTTATACAATTACATTATCAATTGAATGGTATTATTCCTTTAGATGATATTGATGGGGTTAATGGATTAGCAGAACTATGGGACACCTTAACCCACAAAGATGATGATGAAGAAGAAGGAGGTGCCATAGATGTCCAAATATACGTGGTTAATGGGATAGGCGGAAGATTTGATCAAACTATCCAATCAATAAATCAATTATACATATTAAACACAAAATATCCGAACCTAACTATTTTTTTCATAACAAATAATGATATTATCTTTTTATTAAAAAGGGGGACAAATTATGTAAGTTTTATAAATCGGACATTGTTTCATAAAGGAGGATTACCTACTTGTGGATTATTACCTTTGAGTGGGAAATCAATTTTAATTAATTCGTATGGATTGAAATATGATGTTAGAAATTGGAAAAGTGAAATGTTGGGGAATGTTAGTTCAAGTAATCGAATTAGTGGGGATCATGGATTTATTGTTGATTGTTCTGATGATATTGTAATGAATATTGAGATTGATATTTAAGGATCCCTCCAATTGTTATAGAACATATTTTATAGATGATTATAGATTGATTATAGATTCTTGTAATATTATGTATGTAGTTTTTTGCAATCGACACCTGCATATAGAAACTTCACCAACCAAAAGCTCACACTTGACTTGAACTTTGTAGGAACAACAGAAAATTTTGAACTTTGAACGAAAAAAAATTTTAGCAGTAAAGTATTGATTCACCCTTTAGTAGACCCTACACCCTACAATTAAAACCATGTTTAGGTCACTCCTTAGATTCCCACCCAGGAATGCAAGTGGTCTATCTATATTCACTAGATTTGCCTCATCTAGTTCATTCTTTGTAAGACCTACCACCATAATAGCATCATCATCATCCCCAACCGTATGGTCACCATCCATTGGACTTCACCCACTTATGTTTATGAATATGCCAAATACTACCAACAAAGTGATGAATGTTGATCCTATAGAAGTAAAAGAGTATGATTTGGATACTGTGGAAGACGATGATAGTAATACTTTACATGCGTTGTCGGTGTTGAGAAAAAGAAGATTAAAGATGAAGAAACATAAATTTAGAAAAAGAAGAAGGAGAGAAAGGGCATTGAAGAAGAGATTAGGTAAATAGATTAAGAAGAGGAAAGATGATGGATATTTTTAAATGAAAGAGTGAGATGGTTTGGATGATATAAGACAAGAATTGGTTTATATTGTTTTTGTTATTTATTCGTCCCACCCCAACCCAGATTATTTTTTGTACATAATTAAACCTTGAATTCATAAATATACGTGAAACAGGCCATTGAATTTTACATTAATGTAGAGACACCTTTTAAATATCGATTAGTTAATTGCGGTTCTGGAATCATGGAGAGTAATCCATTGATATCAAATCTCTAAGAAGAACCAAACCAAACCCTCCAAAAAAAAAAAATTAGAATTGAAAAATTTCTCTCATCATGACCAGTTAACTCTATACCACCCCTTTTAAAGTCATCACCATGTCCACAATCACATTCGTCACAGGAAACGCTAACAAATTGAAAGAGGTAATTGCAATTTTATCCACCAGCACCTCATCCCCATCCACATCCACAACCTCTAACAAAGTTGGTAAATTCACAATCACCAACCAATCAGTAGATCTCGATGAAGTACAAGGGACAATTGAACAAGTAACGAAACACAAAGCACAAGCTGCTGCTTCAATAATCCAAGGCCCTGTATTAGTCGAAGACACATGTCTTGGATTCAATGCATATAACAATTTACCAGGTCCTTATATCAAATGGTTTGTACAATCTGTTGGATTGAGTGGATTGGTTAAAATGTTGACTGGTTTTGAAGATAAACTGGCAAATGCAATTTGTACATTTGGATATTGTGAAGGTCCTGGGAAAGAAGTTAAGATTTTCCAAGGGATAACTGAGGGGGAAATTGTTGAAAGTAGAGGTCCTACTAATTTTGGATGGGATTCTGTTTTCTTACCAAATGGATTTGATCAAACTTATGCTGAGATGGATAAGAAAGTTAAGAATTCAATTAGTCATAGATATAAAGCATTAGATAAAGTTAGAGAATACTTGTTAGCTCAATAGAAAAATGGTATATCAATAGTATCATTATTAATAAGATATATATTTATGTAGTATGTTAATATGTACGTTTGCATGTAATGTATTATATGTATTATATGGATTTAGTGTTAATGACTTTTTTAATTCTAAGTAAATATTTCTCTAATTTTACCCAATAAACCACCTTTCTTTTTGCCCTTTTTATCAGGTTGAGAAGAAACAGCGTATAAATCAGGCATATTACTATTACCATTTTTTTGAGATTCACTTGATCTACTCCTTGATACAACATTACCAAAACCACCTCTACCTACACTAAAAGATTTATTTGAAGTGACGGCGTAAAGGTCATCTTTTGGAGATGATGGTTCACCATCGACATCTTGTAATTTTCTAGTTAATTCTGGATCATCATTATTCACCATATTTCCATAACCTCCTCTACCGGTGGATACTTTAGATGTCATTAAATGTGGGGTATGAGAACCTTGTGGAGCTAAAGTAGGAGATGGTATTTGATCTGAAGTTTGCATGTTTCCTGCACCTCCTCTACCAGTGGAATAATATACTCTTTTATTCAGTGATGTTACTTTATGGAGACCATTTTCTTCATCATTTGACTGTTGTGGGGAAAAAGTTCTTGATTTTGCAGGTTGTAAAGCTTCGTTGTTTTCAGATGTTTTGTTTTTGTTGGAGTGGATGTTACCTGCTCCTCCTCTACCTGTAGAATATGACATTGGGATAGATGAGTGTTTAAATGAAGGGGGATAGTAGTAGAAGTTGTTTTAAAGGAAGAAGAAAACTGTGGTGTGAGTGGGAATGAAAATGAAAATGAAATTGCTGGTTGTTAATTTTTTTTGCTGATAGTTTGTTTGTTTGTTTGTATGGGTTGCGTTGCGTTGTGTTGTGTTGTGTACTGTGTATGAGTGTTCTAGAAATAGTCGTACAATTTATTATGTGTGTGTGGCGGATGGAGAAATAAAAAAACGTATGTAATCTTTGACGAGGGCGACCAGGACGACGACGGGTGGCGGGAATGGTGGTGCGCTGTGGTGGTGGTGGGTCGTGGTAGGAAGGAAGGAAATCCAAGAAAAAAAATGAAGAAAAAAAAAATTAAATTAATTTATTGGAATTTGGGATTTGAGCCACGACTAATTATTTATTTATTTATTTAATTAATTAATTGGTGGTAAATTAACAAGTTGGAGAACACTTAATGTGGATGATGAATTGTAATTGTAATTGGGAAAACTCAAGAAAGAAAGAAATACCAAATGTTTTATATCAAATACAGTAAGAAGAAGAAGAAGAGATGATTAATAAAAATGAAATAGATTTGCAGTGAGTCAGATGACTATCACTATCGCTATCATTATCACTATCACAAATCATACAATAAATAAATAAATCAAGTAAGAAAAATTTTTCTTCTTATCAAAATTTGAGAGCAATACAAAATTATCTAATTTAATCAGTAACCAATAAAATTACTACTATCTTCAAATAATTTATTACAATACTAAATTATTGCTTTTACTTCATTTTACTTTATTGTGCGGCAGTCCAATGCTCCTGCTGCATTGGGGGAGTTTATCTCTTATCTGTGAAACATCTGTCCATTTCTCTCTCTCTAAGCTTATGATAATTTTGCAATTATTGCAACTTGCATGACAACTTTTTTTCTTGTTCTTGTTGTTACATTGTTGATAACGAAAAGATACCCACTACATTACATTACAAGTCCAATACATATACATTACTATTGTTATTAATACTACTATTTCATTTGAGAATTATACTATCGTACAATATTTCATTATCCAAAACAAAATAACTTTCAAAACTATGATCATTGCTATTCCGTTCATCATCTCCACCACCAACAACACCGTCTACTTGTTCCTCCTCCTCTTCTACTTCCTCCTCATCCTCCCCCTCTTCTTCTTCTTCTTCTTGTTCCTCTATTTCTCGATTATTTAAACTTTCGCAACTTTGTAAATTACAATCACTCTGTTCATCATCACCATCATTTGAACTCTCATCAATCTTTTCCAACCCACCAACTTGATTTCGATAAGGATGAAAATACCCAGTATCACCACCCCCACCACCAACAGAACCTAAACTCCTCTCTTTACCAGTACTAGCTCTTCTTTCCTCTCTGCTTTTCTTAGCTTCAATCTCAGGATACTCACTAATTATATAAAGCAAAGCACCCGTCAATTGATCATCATCTTTAACAAACACTTCATTCAAACTAGCATTGGCATGATGTTCATTCCCAATCCCTCCTCCTCTTCCTCCCCCTTCACCACCACCAGTTGTTGTTGTTTCACTAATTATGCTCGTTGCTATTGAAATCTTCTCACCATCGTAATGAGGATGATGTTTTACAAATGTAATGGGATCAAGAAACTTCCGCTTGGTATTTGGATTATAATGATGATGATGTTTTCGAGTTAATAATAACCCCGCACCTCCACCACCTCCATTACCACCACCACCTGTTTGATCTTTAGAGTTCATCTTTATCAAATTTGTGTTTTCATGAGTATAAAAAAATTTCGAACTTGTTGTTGGCTTGATAGGTGTGGCTATTGTTGATGTTGTGGTTGATGGTGTAGTAGTGGTATTGTTATTGTTATTGTTATTGTTATTGTTATTGTTATTGGGGGATTGTTGTTTATCTAGTATTTTCATTTGAATGACTGTCATGTATATATGTTTAAGTTTCTTCTTCATCGAATTTAAAATAGTTGATAAACAATGTTTGGACATCTCTTGTACATCTGTATCCATTTCAGAATCCCCCACAAACGTTTGAAATAATGGTGGGATTGGGAGTTGTGGTAATGGTTCTGCTGTTGGTTGTGATGCTTGAAGTGATATTGGTTCCACTTGTGCTGGTGCGGGTGCCGATGATGTTGGTGACGATATGGTTGTTGTTGTTGGTGCTGCTGCTTCTGCTGCTGCTGCTGCTGCATGTTTCACTGGTGGAGATTTTTGAACTACTGGGAATCTGGATAGGGGAAACGGTTCAGAAGGAGAAAGTAATTTAGCAGTATATTTCAGTTTATTGGGAGGTCCTGGTGTTCGTAAATATGCTGATGGGGAAGGTTTTATAGATGGCGATGGACCCTTTTTCGATAAAAATGGGTGTTGTGATAGTTGAGGTGGTGGTTTTTGTTGTTGTTGTTGTTGTGGTAGTTGCTGTTTGATATTATCTGACTTTCGACTTGATAAATATGAATTTGTTAAAGGAATTAAAGGTATAGCTGCATTATCAACAAACTGTTCATCTAGAGTGATTTCAGTAATCTTTGTATCATCTTGTTTTGAATCAGTTTCCACATCCTCATCTTCCTCATCTTCCTCATCTTCATCATCTTCATCATCTTCCTCCTCATCCTCCTCATCCTCTTCTTCATCATATTCTTCTCCATCTTCTTCTTCAATCAGTACATGATCACTAGTATATTCCATAGAAGTATACAACCGTTCAATCAATTTCCTCTCAGGTGTAACCTTAGTACTTTCAGAAACAGTAACAATAGACCCATCGCCACCACCACCTCCAAGACCACCACCATCATTCCCAACACCAGTGGCTTGACTACTTCCGAAATTCCCATTCTGGAAAATATTATGAGGTGTAGGTTGAAAAGAAGCATCATCGGAAATTATATTCAAATGGAAATTCGATTCATCAATTGGTAAATTTGATGAAACTATAGATGATTGATCAATTGGTTTCATCATTATAACATCTCCACTAAAACCACCACCACCAATACCACCATCAGCAGTAACAACAATTGAAGAAGTAACATTACCATCACCACCACCAGGACCACCACCAGGACCAATAATACCGGACCGTCTCTTATTTGATCTTGTACGTGAATTTAAAATTGTCCCCCGATGAGAAAATTCAAATTCATTAAAATTAATAAATGGAAATAATTCATCTTCATTATGATTCATTGATGATGATTCACCATTTTCATTCCTTAGTAATGGTTTGAATAATTCTTGTTGTTGATTATGGGGAGGAGATACTATCCGTTTTTGTTTTTGATGCTGTTGTTGTTGTTGTTGACGTTCCAGTTGGTCTTCTTCTTCTTGTGATTGTTCTAGATGTTCATTATTGTTTGTTTGTATTATTCGCTCTTGATTGATCAACCGTTGAATAACTCTATTCACTTTAGGCATATGTCTGGTCTATATATATAGATACGAAAAATCCAATTTTATCAAAGGTTAAGTAAAAAAAATTTTGTATGTAATTTTGTATGTATTTTTTTTTTCTTTATTTTTGAAAAATAAACTCTCTTTTCCGGTCGGACTCCCTTGGTATTATTATGATTCCTTAGGATTCGTAATCAATGTATATATTATGGTTTACTTTTTCTTTGTTGCACATTTACGAATTAAAAAACAACAAACTCTCTCTCTGTGCGTTTTGAATTTTTTTGACATCGAATACGTTATGCTTGCATCTATGAACAATCTTACAAAATAATCCTTATTTAATTTATTAAGTGTTTTTTTCGATATGCTGTTAATATTGTTGGTGGGGCCATGGTGGTGGTGGTGGTGGTGATGGCACGCCATAAAATATTCCTTTCATGGTTGCGAAAAAAAAAAAAAACGAGTTGCAACCACCACCAGAAAATCCGCAACCAATACAGTACGAAAAAGTACACCGTAAGCTATGAAATAAATCCTCCTCCATAGGAAACACCGTTCTACTATAGGGTTGACTATGTAACAGACAGTGGAGGATGGGTCCCATTAAGCATAAACTATCCATACGCTATGAGGAATATCAAGGCATAGTATCTTCTTTTACATGGTAGTAGTTACAGAATACTTTCGTTGAACGTTGTCATATCACCACTAAACTTTGAAATAATATCCTATTTTTAGTTTAACCTAGCGACGAAAAGAAAAGAAAAGAAAAGCAACACAATCTTGCACAGCATAGAATAGACTAACTACATGTGAAATAGAAGATTCCTTTTTTTTTTAGTTTTCTGTTCTTCTTGTTTGTTTCCAACTCCAATGAATTTAAAAAGAAGAAACAGAGGGGTTGGCGTTGTGATGTATACCACTTGATGAAATGTCATAATCTTCCTTCCATATTGATCACACGGAAATTATAAAACTGATTCTTTGAATTTTACCTTTTTTTTTCTTCTTCTTCTTCTTTGTTGCTGTTCGTTGTTCGTTCGATTTTTAATGAAGTTTAAAAATGAAAGATCATCAAAGAAGTTAACAAATCAAGGGTTTATTACAACGGCAACAAAGATTGCTTTTTTTTAATTCCGACAACGATGATGGCAGGCCATGCACCACACACCACCACCACAACCAAGCACCACACATATCTTTCGTGTAATTAAATATAAACAAACCCAAAAATACAAAGAAAAAAATTTTTTTTTTTCTATGATAGAGATAGAGAATGTTTTAAAAGAACAATACAATACAATAACTAAAAAAAGGGGAACCATCATATTTTGCACGGCCCAATTACAACCAGGACGTCGTGGGAGCAATTGCAAGTTAGCAAGCAAGTAAGTCAAGAGCGTAGTGTACTGTAGCGTGCAACGGGGTGTATGGGGTGGGGGTGGGGGGGATAAATTTAAGGTTTGACTAGTCCAAGG
>JAKTVG010000006.1:0-69917 GCA_030557085.1 Candida gigantensis
AAGCTCCCCGTCAATCTTTGCGATAAATCCAACGTTGCATTACCACACAAACTGATGTCGTCGGGGTTCTTTGCTATAATACTAATATTGATCTCAACTTGAACACTACATATCCAATTGTTAAGAAAAGTGCATATCAGCATTATTTCTTGATAAAGTTCCCCGTCAATCTGTGTGATAAAATGTACCGGGAATTTCCATCAAGTATCTGGCGATTGTTGTGCAGTATTAAAATGCAATACCCATACAGTCTGGACCGAAAATCAATATGCTTCCAAATTCTTTTGAAACTTTCCCAAACACACTGGTGATAGTATTAGTACATTTCCCAAGCAAATTGATGTCGTCGGGGGACCTTTTCAATAACACTAATATTGATCCCAACTTGAACACGACATATTCAATTGTTAAGAAAAGTGTATATCAGCATTATGCCTTGATAAAGTTCCCCGTCAATCTATGTGAAAAATCTAATGTTATATTCAATAAATTCAATGTGCTGCCAAATTCTTTTGGAAATTTGCACTCATCATGACATGTAAAACTATTAGTTATGGTAGTAGTATAAAGATCAAACATTGTTTACAGAACTGGAATACGTATCTAACCTTGAGTATATAGATTGTGAAGAATAGACATTAATGTACACAGACAAATCTGTTGCAAATCTTTTTGTAGATGTGTTTTCATTGCGAAAGAAGCGAAAAAAAAAAGAAAAAAAAAATCTCTAACAGTCAACAATGCAATGGCATTTTCGCTGGATATAGAGGTGTTGGAAGACCAGTGATTACCAGTAAACGTGATTAGTCGACTTAGTAGTAATAGAGAAAGTATTTTATGTGGAATCCGAGAAGGATTTCTGGTTGTGCGTTCTTCTACTGAGCAAATGTGTAGTTTGTAGATGGAGGCACCGAATAAAGTGTTTTCTGTGCATATTTCAACACCAATAAGGAGATGTGTACTTGGCATATTTTGATTGTCTTTTGTAAGCCCATCTATCAGATACTTTTGACCATCAATTAATATGCAGCAGTTTGAACAAAACCTAAAAACAACGTATATGTCGTCATCAAGAACGCGAGAAAAGTTAATGTCAACAAAAAAGCCGCAGGAACCGTAAATATTTTCGTTGATGTCGGACACAAAGCAAATTGAGTGGTGGTAAGTGCAAGTCATGTGACTTCGAAGCTAGATATATTCTCTTTAAGTGTATCGGATCTTCCAATAACCTATCAACTGATGTAAAAATGGGAGGTTCGTGCTATATTTAATCATAATTTTGTATGGGTATAAGTCCGAAGTTGCAGGAGTCGGTATTTTAGTATGGAGTATATTAGAGTATATATTTTCAGTAAATATTTGTTAAATACTTCTTATAAAAAGTTGTAGATTTTATTTTCTCCATTTCTTTGGTTTAGCGCATAGATCGGAGATACCGGAGTATAATCAGCCAAGTTACAAAAAGAATATTTGTAACGTGTGAATGATTTTGATATTACAGTGTCTTTAAAGTTGATTCAAACTAGCTTACAATAATTTTAACAATAAGGCACACACCTTTCAAACCAATTGTTCAAACTACGTGGCCCAATTTATTCATACTATTAAGTCGTATGGATAAAAAATGAAAAATACTGTACTACAGCTTGCCTGTGCGTCTTTTTGTGCACTGCCTAGTTCCGTGCGACCTGGCGGTCCCCTCTTTTAGAAAGTTTTGTGGTATTTTAATTTTACACAAAAATGAGCTCATGAAATATTTTTATTTTTTGGATCTCCAAACTTTTAATCATCGAGGTAAAAAACTGTGACAAAAACAATTTCAAACATGGTTAGAAAGTTTTGTGGTATTTTAGTTTTACACAAAAATCAATTCCGAATTTTTATTATTTTTGGATATCCAAACTTTTAAAAAAGTATAAAAAAATCTCCCTGTCCATTTTGTGAACCTTTACACAAAAATCAATTCTGGAAATTTTTTTATTTTTGGATCTCCAAACTTTTAAAAAAATATGAGAAAGACAATTTGAATCATGGTTTCAGAGTCAAAAAAATGATTTTAGATTCGTCGAAGTCAAATTTGGAGTTCCATTATTGTACTATTTTTTGCAACACCACTACAAATCAGCCAAATATTTGAACTTTACTAAAGAATCCGTCAATTTAAAATAAAATATCTGACATCGCTACAGGGATTACCTATTTAGGATTTCCTTTTGCCTTTGTCACTTAGAATGGCTTATTTGTACAGAAACTATGTAGAATCGATTTTCTGCCTCTTGTTTCTCTGCGTTTGTTTTTCAGTATCTGGGGGTCTCAAACGTGAAATATCGAGAAGAAATTTCTTTAATACTTTGTTTGATTCCTCGTTTTCGTATTGTGTATCTTGGATCCACTGGTTGATATTGCAAATGGCAAAGTTTTCCTGCTGAAAAAAATTCATCAAGTATGTGATGGTTTGTAGCGACAGGCCCGGATCTTTTTTTATACATGAACCGATTAACTACTCCTTCCGATGAATCCTCCTCTCTATCTCTAGATTCAGATGCCGATACTGTACCGCCAAACATGAAACGATTATTTGTCTGGGATTGGAATTGAGTTGAAAGTAATTGTAGATTGACCAATTTTAGGACAAATTAACATACAAAAGAATTGTAAATACTAAATAAAGAATCCCAATTAAACAAATAGTATGGTTAACATATTAATAGATATATTTAGATTGCTAAAAGGTGACCATCAGGTTTTTTTTGGGGTGTTTATTTTGCATTAAGATTGAAAAATAGAGACAACTAGCAACCAAACAGAAACATTTCATGAAGATAGAAAGCCGCCTCAACATCTTTCAACCTTTTTTCATAAATCATCTACCATAATCAGGGGAAGGAGGTGGGTTATTTCTTGTGTGGACAAATTGGCATCAACTCGAGAGGGTTCTGCTGCCGATTTCGCAGCCAAATTTGTATTCAATTTTGCATAAATTGAGAAATGCAATAATATCAATGGGAGTAATATAAGAAGCACCTGAAAGTATTGGTACAGCAATTCTACTTGATCCGGTGGTATAATGTGTAATTTTACTTTATTAAAGTCAACATTTAATGTTTGCTCTAGTTGTCTGGCCTTCTAGATCCGATTTTGAAGTCTAATTATAAACAAATAGTACTAAAATAATACCTCTCACTACGACACAGTATCTTGTTATTTATTGTTCATAGTTTTCTTAGAATAAACATACTAAATAACTATTTAAATACCATGGTTATACAATATACCATATATTATAACTAGCAGTGCCCACGCATATTTAAACACGCTACAACGACTTAACTCTGACAATACGGTGAGGTTTTTATTTTGTAAGTGAGATCACGTCTTTTTTTTTTGAGTATTTTGCTCAACCCCTTCGTTCGTGCTGGAAGTTCTTGGTCAATGTCATACTTTTTGTGCCCAGGGGCTCATCCAAATATTCGACGCGTGCCTAATACAATCCACTGAGGTTGATTGCATCTATAGAAAATGAATATGTAGTAGTGTATTGATTTATATAACCTATATTTTCAACCACGATTGGAACCACCGATAGAAACAGAAAATTGCAATCCATCTTTAATTCCAACAGTACTGATATCGCCCCCAGGTCCAAATCTTTTGCTTACATAGTATCCGATATCAAAATTAGCCCAGTTATTAAAATATCTTAACCCAAATCCATAACTAACCGCTCCATTTTCGTCATCATATATATTGGCACTTGAAGAGTTGACAATATTTCCAATTATTCCAGTCCCGTAGATTCTCAATGGATTAAAATCTTCTGCACCACTTGGTTTTGGGGGAGCATAAAAAAACGTTGGAATCTTGGAAAATATTGTGCCTTGAATTTTATAATATTGATCACCTCCTTGTAGTTCCACACTCTTTTTATTGAATCCCGGAAATGAGTCATAACCACCCAAATAGAATTTGTCAGTTGGGTGAATTGGGAATTTTGAATTGAATGAATAAATTCCACCAATCTGTGCTTGTACTTTTGTAGTGAAAAAATTCCTGAAAACAGATTTGTAGAACTCAAAACCTAAATCCGTCTTCACAAACTCCCCACGATTACTGGCATTTACCTGTGCTTGATTTGAGGAGATTTCAGAATCTAAAGACAATTGGTAACCATTGATTGGGAAATTTTTGGTGTTGTCATTCAAGTAATCAACACTTGTATATCTAGTTTGATTTAAAATTGAAGATTTTAAAAACTCTCCATTAAAAAATTTTATTGATTCGGAATTTCCATCATCCAAATTATGTAAATTACGCTTGAAAAGTTGGAATCCAGTGAAAATTTTGAAATTTTCCAAACGATTATACAACAATCCTATTTTACCTCCAACAATTTCCTGTTTAGTGTCTTGCCAAGTTTCGTTGTTTTCTTGACAGAAATGGAAATCAATTAAAAACTTGAAACTTGGATTCTTCAAATTAGATATGAATTTCCCACCGGCAATTAAATGATCGTATGGTTTATATGGATTATAATCAACTCCAATGGAAACTAGCTCTGCATTTTCGTTGAAATTGTTGTTTACGTGGTTCAATTTTAAATTTAAATATTCTTCATTGTTGAAATTCAAAAATCCTTCGCTAACATTCAAATTAACTGCCAGCAAATCAAATATAACCTTGGTTGGAATTGATTTTTCATGATTGTAAGCCTTGATTTTGTCAGAAATTATAGTGTAGTTGTCAGTTAATAAATTGACGGCCACTTTGTCAAATACTCCAGTTTTAATCAATTTCAGTTGCAGTGCTTGTATCTTTTGAAGCAAATCTTGCAATGTGAAATCACCAGTACTCAATATGGGAGTCAATAATTTTTGAAAAAATTGATCAGAAAAAGTTTCACCTCCATGGACTTCCACTTTAGTTAAATAGATTGGTTGATTGCCTGAATCTTCTAAGATTTCCTGCGCCAAGAATTTTGTTTTAATATCCGGGTTGATATCCACGTCAAGTTCAACCATTGTAAGCTAGTTTGGTTTTTGATCAATTAGGGCTTGTTGTTGGATATTGTTCCGGCAGCAATTTGGTTATTTTTTTTTTTTGTTCTCCTTTGTTCTCTCTATCTCGCACAGATTGGCACTGTTTTTTAATTGGTTCAAGAGAAATTCCGACAGAAGATTCTATTTTTCCACTTCCGAAGGACTATTCTATTATAGAGTTTTCACCTTGGTACTTTGAATGAATGAAAAATATCCTTTTACGGTTATGAGTACAAACCCACTAGTGTTTTTGTATCTATTTAAAGCATGAGGGTTAACATGATAGAAGACATAGAGCACTCGCACGTGACACGAAGATTATATATGAACTTCTCAACTCACATGTTCGTTTGGTGTGCGCCGGCCAGCCATGCCATTATTTGCGCGAACCAAAACAACAACAACACCAAGGGCAACATCAGAAGTATCCATTTTGCATACACGCGTATGAAGTATCCATCTTTCACGTCCGAAGATTCAACTGATTTTTAATAAGTGATCTTAACGAAAGTCTTTTAGAAACACCACAAAAAACAGCAAGTGATCTTAACGAAAGTCTGTTACAAACCCCACAGCAAATACTGGAGAACATTCCATATACATATAGTGCAGCGACTTATAAAATGAGAAGGAACGAAAGACGGAAAGGAACAAAACTGTTAGAAGAAAAGCGGGTAGAAATGGAAGAAATATTAATGGATGACAGCGACGATTCAGATTATAATGAAGAACCATACCTCGAACACTTGATAAATCCTAATTTTGCCAAATCCAATATAAAGAGTCCACAAAAGAATATCCCGGCAAGAGATATGACAATGAATTCATCAGGACTTGGTCTTAGTAGCAACCCGATTGACGTGAATCCTGAAACCACAATTAAAGACTTGCAAAGCGAAATGAAGGGCATATATCAATTGGTTGACTCTACAAAGAATGAAGTGAACAAGCTAAAGGATCTAATTCAGAGAGTGGATACACAGTTAACTCCCAATGGTTCTAATGAAGTTATACTCCAAGAAATTAAAGAATTAAGAAGAATTATTAGTGTGAATGAGGCCAATGTTGATCAGGAACTGATGGTGGCAGAGATTGAGCGAAAAAATTCAGAATTACAAAGAAAAGATCAAGAGATTGAGAGGTTAAAAATAGCTTTGACTGTGCTTGGATCATTATTAAAAGAAAATGAAACGTCCAGTCAAATTGAGACATTATCACTTTCCATTACTGAAAAGCAACAAATACAACCTACGCCATCCTCACCTATTATTACTGAAAAACAAAAAGCACAACCTATGCCATCCTCACCTACTATTATTGAAAAAATAACATTACAAACTACGCCGTCACCACCTGAACTGACTATTGTTTCAAATAGGACTCAGAAACAAGATTTTCAAGTGAAGAAAGTGCCACCTGTATTTACTGAAGAACAAAGAAAACAAGTAGAAGCAAAACTAAATTTTGTTAGATCCGACGCAAAAGACATGCCTACAACAAAGTTTGTTCCATTTACACCTGGTGGTAAAAAAGCAAAAAAATCAACTCCGAAAGTATTAACACCCAAACCAGCTAACTTGCCAAGTGCTCCAGAACAAGAACAAGAGTCCGGTTTACTGGACCGTATACCCAAGAAACCGAGAAAAGTCAATGACCTCGACGCTGACAAATTCCATTACAGTGTGATCAATTGTAGACCATTGAAGAAGAGTAAACCGCTGGAGGACTTGTCAAAAAAGTAAGAACACTCGTAGAAATCATTTCTGAAACTGAGAAAAGGATAGGACCTTTCATGATTTTGCTTTTTTTAAAGTGGCCAGAGCTTGTAGTATTAAATATGTTTTTGTATAGTTTATTTGCGTTTAAAAATTGGAAAGAATAATACAGGATTACTTCTGCATTAGTATTAAGTCGATTAATATCCTCCTAACTTCCGTCGTACTACGTTGGTGCTATTTCTTTTTTTCGCTCCATGTTCTGCTCGAAAGACTGCAAAAAAAAAGGAACAAAAAGCAAAAACTTTAACTGTATATCTAAAAGTCTATATAATATTACAAAAATGTGCCCCCAGAAAGAGTACATATCAATACTATCTAATATTCGACGGTTGCACCATCGTATGCTAAATCCAAAACTTTTGAATCACATTCAACATTCTCAGCCTTAAAGATCTCTTTTACCTCTTTGGCAATTTCATCAAATCCTTCAGTTGCAAGACATAAAATAGTAGGTCCTGCACCAGATAAACAAATCCCACATAATCCTGGGTGTGCTTCAGGAGTTATTTTTTCCAATACTTTGTTTAAACCAGGAATTAATCCAAATCTATAAGGTTGATGGATCTTATCCTTCATGGATTGATAAATTAATTTTGCGTTTGGTGGATCTTGGGTTAATGCCGTTGTCAAAATGGCTATCCTTTGTAAATTATAAACTATATCTTTCAATTCATAATTCTTTGGCAAGACAGCACGTGATTTATCGGTTGAGACTTCAAAATTTGGAATGATTGTAAGACACTTGATTTTTCTATTCCAATTGTAAGTAACATATTCACCTATGTTCATTGGAGGCTTGGCTGAGATAATTTTATCCTTTGGAGTTGATGGTTTAGGTAAAATGTATTCTAAAGGTGCTTGTATCAATTGAGAATCCTCTGGTGATAATTCATTAAGGTACGATCCAACAAAACCCCCTAGCATAGCAGCAGCTATGTTGTCAGGGTGTCTTTCAATCATAAGACAGTAGTCTAACAATCTCATCTTGTCCAATTTCAATCCAGCTATTTCATTACCTAAATATATCCCACCAACAATCGCACTAGCCAGTGATCCCAAACCTCTTCCAAGTGGGATCGGATTTTGAACATGAATGTGAGTTCCTTGAGGGAAATTTTCCATACCATTGGCCCTCATTATATACAATGCAGTTTGAGTTATTAAGTTCTTATCAGAGTCAAATGGAACAGTACCATCTCCGTCGTAGCTCAAAAGAGCATGGTGTGGGTCTGCTGAGGTGTCGATCTTTGGATCTATAGTGACTGAGATAGTTAAGTAAAGTTGTAAACCTACACCTAAAACGTCAAACCCCGGCCCTATGTTTGCCGATGAGGCAGGTACTTTAATCGTGAATGAACTCATTTATGAATGCTATTGGAACCTAGAGTCGCCAAAGAAAGATTGTAGTTGTTCCGGTTTGAAAAAAAAAAATTTTTTTTTTTTTTGGTTGTTCGATTGTTGTTGTCCAATTTTTGGTTCGTACTAGGCGCGCACGAGATTTAGTTTTAGCTGTAAAGAGAGAGAAAAAAAACCCGGTCGGCTCATCGGGTGATATTATGATAGATGTATTTGTTAGAGCGAGTCAAAAAAAAAAAAAAAAAATTTTTAGAGTATTATGGTGGATCAGTATCCTTTAGACTCCACTATTCCATATATATAGATAAACAAAGCACGGGGTAGACAAATGTTACGACCTGGGATACTGGTTTCAAGATCGGTTGTGAATCGAATACTGTCACGAAATTTTGTAATTTCTGCCCAACGATACCAAGAATCCAAACTTACTATCGAGGACTATGCAACAACTGAATTAAAAGATGAATCACAACTACTATATGATACCTCCAAACGTGTATTTTTAAAATCAAATTACAGTCCAAATAGGAGTAGTAAAAAGAAAGCGGTTAAAAAGGGGAAATCTAAGATGAATCCGGAGAAATTAGAACTCGAAAATATGTTTAATAATTCGTTGTTTCACGAAATGGTACACGAGACTCCAAAAGATGAAAAAACAACTGATGTTTATGAATCTATTGACAACTTTAAGCCTTTAGAATCACATATTGGGACCAAGCTATTTAATAAGGTAGCCAAACGTCTCGATCGAGCATTTACAAAGCGTCAACTATCTGCGTACTTAGAACATCAGCAGTCATTGAATCCACACTTGCGTTTAGCTTTTAAAACTTTCACCAAAGAAAAATTGATAAATCTTATAATGGTTAAAATTTGGAACCTTGTGAAATCTAATAAGTTGGAAATTAGTGATGTTGTGGCAACAAGACAAATGGCCTTGAAGCCTTGGGAATCTTTTATGCTTGATCCAATAAGATCTCTGACATTGAATAAAATACTGAATTTGAACGTGAAGGGAAAGTTGAATAATAATAAATTGCAACTAACAAGTGCTGCGGAATCTGATGTGAATATAGTGGAACATAGTTTGCAGAAATTACTTGGAACTCTTAAAGGTACTGCGATTGATTTATCGGCATTGTACAAATTAAACAATTTGAAAGATTTGCCATTGATTCAACATACTTCAAATGTATATTTCCATAAGTTGCCAAAGACAGATCATCAATATCTACTTTATGCAAAGGATGAAAACGATTTAAATTTGAGCAAGAGATTATTGATGTGGTCAGCTAATTTCAATCCACATGTTAAACAAGAAGTTTTTGATAAGTCAACACTTTCAAACAAGCCTTCAGTTCCTTTTTTGAATAAAGAATTGTTTCCATGGTATGATCGGTCATTCGACTATTTTACAATTTTTAAAAATGATCAAAGACCAGTGAGTGAATTAGTGTTTGACAAGTTTGATAAGATGAATGACTATTTTGTCTCCCTGGAAAAGCTAGAACAATTACCAGATGCAAGACTAGCATTGACAGTAGATCATAACCAAGATATAATAACTGATGATCTTGTGGAAGAACTGACTTCAGATTTCCCAGATATGACGAATATTCTCGAGAATCAAGAAAAGGCGAAACTTCAAACAAACCAATCTCCTCAAGACTTAGAGGACTTGCGTACAGAATTAGGATCATTTTCCAATGAAGAAGTGGATGCTTCAGAATTCCCAAGTATTGCCAAATTAGTTGAAGATTTTGAAGGTGCTGATGCTTCAAAGGATTCACTTGAAACATTGAGAACAGAATTGAATAATTTCCAAGAAGCAGGGACAGATGACTTTGAATTTGGATTATTTGATAAATTGGTAGAAATGGATGAATCGTCAAAAACCACCGAAATTTCTAAATTTTTCTCATCAGATCAAATCGATAAATTATACAGTCAAGTAAGTGATATTGAATTTGTATCTGAGTTGAAAGGAGTTGATAAAGATTCTATAATTAGTTCTGCAACAACATTACAATTTGGAACATTAGTTATGAAAAATGAGGAAAAATCAAAGGAATCAACACCAATTCCAATAAAGACATCCACAACAACTCCAGATTTTCAATTTGTTCATTCAGCCCCATTCATGAATGATTTAATTACATCATTACCAGTTATACCTACGGAAGTTGAAGGCCAACCATATACAACGAGTATACAATTACGATTTGCACCATCAATATATCAAACAAAAGAAGATGGAACTGTGGTGACAGATGATGAATTGTTGAATTATCCACCGGTTGAAATCCAAGCAAATATTACTCGTGGTCGATTATCAATGGACACATTACAAATCTTGTCACTTGAAGCAGTTAAGAATGTTGCTATTTGCTTACCAGATTTAAAATCCGACATTCAAATTTCACGATTGTTAATTGGTAGTTTGTTGCCCGATACAAATGACCGACTTGTTGCACAACCTGATTTGATCCGTTTCATGGATGAATCCCAGTTAAATTTGATGAATTCAGAAACTATTAATATCAAGCCTAGTGTTAACTTGATAATTAACGGCGAGACTGTAAAATACGACTTTTTGCATGCTTCATATAAGACGGATTTAAAATTTGCATTTAAAGAGAGAGAAGTTGTAATGAGCATCACTGAAAGTGGTGAACTAGGAGGCAGAAATACAGAGCTAATCATTGGAGAAGGAGAGTTATCTAGAGTTGAATTTGAACAGTTATTAAACGATGCGGTTCAATTAATAAATGAAATTAGTTAGTCATTTCATACATGTACATAGTATATACAATATTATAAATTTAAATTATTTATGTATTTATTTATTCATTTTCTTTCTTCTAACGATTGAATATGTTTCTCTAAATTAGAAATAGAGTTTTGTAAAGCAACGATATCGGAAACAATAACGGTATTGGATAAGTTATATTGATCTAATAAATAGTAATACGACAAGGCTCCAGTTGTGGTAACACCGAATAAGAATCCAATAAACCCTCCTCTGAATGCACCTACTTTTTTGGGTGTAGCTGATACTGTTGCCAGGGTGGAATATGAACGGATTGTGGAGGATCTGAGCAATTGACGTGACACTGATAACATTTCTGATTCTCGGTTGTTTGTAAATGGTAGGTGGTTCTTTGGTTGGAGTGTTGGTCCAAGTTTTTATTTTTTTTTTTTTTTTCCTTCTTTGGTTTTCTTTGAAAATTTTAATTGGCGGTGGACTCGATTTTTGTCTTGTGGGCCCTTACCAAGATCAGTTTGTCCCACCGGTATTAGAAGTATGTAACTGGAATATTCAAAATAGCTATACCATTTCTAGGTTCATTACTACCAATATTACTTTATTAATTAAAAATGTTTAAAAATACGTAACACTCATTAATCTACAAAAAGAACTAACCGTTATCAACAAATCACGTGTGCGTGCTTGAAAGGTGCGCAATATTATATTTCTAAGAAAGTTCTTTCACAGCCAAATTTGTTGTACCAGATGCGTTTGCTTTCTGATTTATTTGCACCACTGATAGCATAGAAAGCCTATTCACCTACCCATACATCACCTAAAAAGTCAAAATATTCAATTTCCTTTGGTTGGTAACTAATCAAAACACCATCATGTATATCAGTTTCACTATTTTTCTCATCATTCAATCTACCCCCGACACTTGAATATGCACACCACATATACTTATTACAAGTTGGATTTGTACCCCAACCTTCCGCAGGTTCGTTATCATAATTATAAATTTTCCTGAAATTTTTATTCAAAGGGGGGATTATTGCATGAGTTATCTTCAATGGTGCAAAATAATGTTTCCTCAATTCAGTGGTTGTTGTAAACATGAACTTTATTTCATCAATTTCGAGCTCTTTTGAGTAGTCTATCTCTGATGCTTTATTACAATACCTAAAGCCTGAATTAAACCATAACAAAGTGTGGTCATCTTCATCGCTAATATGTCCCGGATGTGCAGAACAAAGTTCATATGATCGTAATTGTTTAGGTTCCAGAGATGTTAATTGTCCCACGGCTCCAGCAAAATGGGCATTGAAACTATAATTTTCATCTCCATTAATAGCAAAACCTAACCAGAATAATTCTTTATCGCCATACATTGTATCGGAAATTGGATGAATAAACTTCAATTGGTTCATCATCAAAATCGAATTGAAATGTCGTCTCTTGTCAATCATAACTAGACCTGACTCCATATAAAGTCTCATCCCTTTAAATAGCTCTCTGTCGGTGGTATATGCACTAATCATTGGCATTCCAAACATTATACCATCAATAGCGGAAGGTCCCATCTTGGCAATGTACTCACCGTCTGTAAGCGAACGTTTAATAAGTGGTGTTCTGTCCTTGAAGAAGTAGGCCCCGGTTTGTAAATACTTTTTCATTTGGAAGAAATATTCTGGTGTTTTTAGTAGTACTGTATCTGCATCAATCAACATAAATTCATCGAATGAATTAAATAAGGAAGCTAATAATTTAAAATCAAACTTTTTAAATAATTTCCAATATTTGGGACGTATTGCATCATGAATATTTACAAACCAGATATCCTGTTTTGGTAAATTAGGTATAGTAGCACCATAAATATTTGTATATGATTTGGGTATTTTTGTTATTTCACCTTTTGCAACTTCGGTTATCTTGATCTTTGAAGCTTTCGAAATGTCATCGTTGTAAATTATCTCAATGGGTAATTGATTATTTAAAAATCTTAACAATCGAACTAAACTTATAATATCATCAACGTGCTTTTCTGAGATTGATACAACTATTCCTTTCCCATGACAAACATTTTTAAACCGTTGTAAAAATGTTCCCAGTGATATATGATTTGGGTTTGAATTCTTTCTTGGTGGATAGTCGTATTTTTCACCATTCAAATTTTCATATTGAGGAAATTCCATAGTTAACCAAGGGTATACTCTTTTTTCTAAATCAGAACCAGTCTCAAACAAGTGGCTTATTAATTTTTCATTCTCCGTAAGCTCCATTCCCCCTGCGATACTGCCAATTTTCTTGTTAATTACTTCTTGTTGATCTTGAATTAATGTTTCCGTCTGGTTAATCTCCTGTGCTTCATCATTGGTGACATAACATCTATTAAATATTCTTAAAATAGTCAATTGGTCAATTATTTTTTGTTCATATTGCTTTGTTTTCAACCTCTTATATTCTTTCTTGATATAATCATACAACACTCGTCCATTATCAGTAATGCTTGTATGTTTTTTCAATCGTTCACTTTCGTCTTGTACAAATTGAATAAAGTCGTCAGATTGGTAATTAATTTCAAAATTTTCAAAGGGATCAAACGTCCAAGTAGGTTTGTGGGAAAGAATATTACGGAATATGAGATCACATCTTTGAGATGAAGATAATGATAAAATAGACTCAATGGAATGATCAGTAAATAAATTGTTATATACCTTGGATTGAAATTTCCATTTGTTGTCTCCTAGTAACAAATCTTCAAACTTATTGTCTTTTTCGTATAAAACTTTGGGTGTATCTTTTGGTCGTGATTCTTCCTCTGAATCATACTTGAGTTTAATGATTGCAAAAATGCAGAATAATAAGACTGCTATATATATGAATCTTCCCTTTCTTCGTGCTCCCCAAATCTTTTGAATCATGTCTTTACCAACAAACTGAACAACATTTACTTAAAATATTTTCAGTATAACGTTTAACCATCAACATTTAACGGAACTACAGCCTCCAAAAAGGGATTTTAAATTTCCGAGATATTTGCTTGGCCCTTATTGTTTCTCCGAAAAACGCAAATTCTATTTTGTGCTTTCGAAAAACTCGAAAATATATAATACTTCACAAAGTTTGTCGTAAAATCACAGGGGGACCGGGACGAGGACCCGGACGGAACTCTCGACGGAAGCCGGGTCCATTGTTAAATTTCCACTATGAGCCGCAACTACAATTTGGAACAAGGACAAACGCTACCATGTTGACTTTATTGAAATTTTACTATAGAAAATTAGCTTAATAAATTGTCCCAGAAGGACTCATCGAGGTAACCAATACCATTTAACCCCTTTTCAATAAATCAAAAGATTAATTATCCCGTGAATAATAAGTGAAAAATTTGTAACAGATTTTATTGCGGATAATAAAATTTATCAGGTCCATGTTGTTTTTCCCTCGCCAAAATTTTTCAGTGTTAAATTTTTTTTTTTGTTGCTATCGTATGAGATCTTATAAATAGTCCCCCCGCGCCCACACGGATATAAGCAACATTTTTCTTTCTAATTAATCATCATCATCATCAACAACTAGAAACCATAGATTTTTATGATTAGACAAACACTTTTTCGAGCATATGGCCTCAATCAACTGGCTCGTATACAGTTCCGTTGTCAATTTGCAACTGCTCGTGCTCAATCAACCAACAATGCTGTTAAATCTCGACGATTTCGTGGTTTACTTCCCGCGGCAGGGATCACGGCTGTTGGAGCCGGTGCTGTATATTTGATAGACAACTACTATTATTCATCATTGTTGACTCGGTCAGTAAGGGCCATATATGTTCTATTATGGATAGCTTATGAATATGGGTATAATGCGGATTCTTTTGATAGTCCAGAACAATTACATGAAATTGCTTCAGATAAGCTTTTGCATATGTTACAAACTAACAAAGGATTGTATATCAAACTAGGACAGGCCATTGCCAACCAAGGAAATCTTTTCCCACTTGCATACCAACAGAAATTCCCACAATTGTACGACCAGGCACCAGTTGAAGATTGGGAAGTAATTGATCATACTTTGAAGAAGAATTTAGGAGATGATTATCAAGCCAAGTATTTTGAAACCATTAACCATGAACCTATTGCTAGTGCATCCATTGCTCAAGTTCATTATGGGAAATTACTAAATGGGGAGGAAGTGGCTGTTAAAGTTCAACATGATTATATTAGAAAACAAGTTGTTGTTGATTTATTGATTTTTAGGTCCATTTCAAAACTTTATGAAAAGATATTTGATATTCCATTAAGTGTTTTTACAAATTTCATTTCAGAACAATTAATTAAAGAAGCCGATTTTATTAATGAATTTCAAAATGCTGAAAAATTGAGAAGCTTCATAGATAATGACTCCCATTTGAAATATGATAATGTTAAAATACCTATAAACTACCCTGATTTAACAACAAAGCAAATTTTAACGGCTGAATGGATAGATGGAATTCCATTAACTTACAAGCAAAACCTTTTAGACAATAAATTTGACTTGGCATTAACCATGCAACAATACATAAAATTATTTGGACGTCAGATCTTCGAATACGGATTCATTCATTCTGACCCGCATCCAGGGAATTTAATTGCTAGGTTTGACTCCAATAACAAACAGCAATTGGTTTTATTAGATCATGGATTGTACGTTACTTTACCAGATTCGTTCCGATTGCAATATTGTAATCTTTGGAGATATTTGTTTCTGATGGATAGAAAGGGAATTGAAGAAATTGGGAAAGAATGGGGGATTCTGTCAACCGACTTATTTGCATCAATTGTTCAATTACGTCCAGTAATACTTGATCCAAAGGATGCCGGGAAGCAAGATAGTAGGAACGTGCCGGATCTATTCCGAGATTTCATTGGTGATCAAAAGAAATTCCCTGGTGAATTACCATTTTTAGCAAGAACAATGAGAATGATTCAAAATTGTAACCAGAGTTTTGGAAGCCCGGTGAATAGAATTAATTTGTTGACAAAAGAACTGATAGATGCACTTTTACAAGAGAAGAATTTGGGATTTGGGAATTATTGGGACCTTGCTAAGATCAAGATTGGTCTTATGTTTTCCGGTTTTATATTCAATTTGGTTCGACTTAAGCAAATTTTATTAGGTGATAGATTTGGAGGCAAGGGGAAAGGATTAGAGGATTATATCGAGATGTACATGCAAAATACAGCTAAATCTTTGGGAATGGAATGGGCTTAGTTTTCATTTTGTAAATAGTTTGTAACTACAAATATATAGATAAAGACAGAAAATTAACAATTAGAGACATACGTTAGCATGGCATGTAGCAACCAAAAGGAGTGAAACCCACTCTTCCACGGAAAGCCGAACTTGCTATTACAGCCAGAATTAATGGTAAGTAGTGTAATATATTAGAGCATTGTAATGTAGAAGGTTTCTAAGATTGGCAGACCTATCAAAACTAGATCATACATTATCCACATGTTGCAAAAAAAGTACCTTGAGATTCACTCCCCATGGAATTCTCTGCCATACAGCAAATGATACCTTCTAAAATTCTTTTCTTCAATATTCAAAAACCCAATCAGTAAATTACCGTGTTTATTTACAACGAGATAAACAAGTACATTCACTACCATACATTCTAGGCGATCTCTTATTTGTTGGATCATATTTCCCTGAATGGCAAAATCTCTCCCTTTTTTTTAACACATGGACACGCATAATACTTCCCACGCAGGGCACGACGCACACGTATGATCAGTTGGAAAAAAGTTTGAGTCCTGTGATCCTATGCATAGAATATAAATGCGCACAAATTATATTTGCATCGGTTCAAACTTTTCCCCCAGACAATAGACAAAAAAAAAAATCGAAGAAGGAAAGGAAGGAAAACTTTTCTTTTTCTTTTTCTTTTTCTTTTTTCGCCCTTTGTTCATTCATTCATTCGAAATTTTCAACTTTTTTTTTTTTTTGCTCTTCCACTAATATTCCCTCTTTTTCCTTTTACTAAACCAAAAAAAGTTACTTTCGGGTCTTTATAATTTATCTAAAGTAGAAGGGTGTGTGAAATTTTATTACGTGATGGCTGCTGTTTATCCAAGAACTTGTTACAAATGTGGTGAAGTCGGTCACTTAGCTGATGACTGTCAACAAGAAGACAGATTGTGTTACAACTGTCATAAACCAGGACATGAATCCAACGATTGTCCTGATCCAAAACAAAACACTGCTAAACAATGTTACTCATGTGGCGATGTAGGTCACATTCAATCTGAATGTCCAAACCAAGCTCAAGGTGCAAAGTGTTACAACTGTGGTCAATTTGGTCACATTTCCAAAAATTGTGAATCTGCTGAATCAACCTCTGCTGCTCCAAAGAGACCATCTGCTAGATCATCAGGTACCACTTGTTACAAATGTGGTGGTCCAAACCATTTTGCTAGAGATTGCCAAGCTAACAGTGTCAAATGTTACGCTTGTGGAAAAGTTGGACACATCTCCAAGGATTGTCACTCTGCCTCTGGTGGATCTGGTTACTCTTCCAAGACTTGTTACAACTGTGGAAAATCTGGCCATATCTCAAAAGAATGTACTGCTTAAGTTTTTGATGTTCTGAGAATTTATTGGTGAGGGATGTCAAGTGGAAGTAATATGAAAATTTCGATGGTGGTAGATTCATTCTTTTTTTTTTTGTATGATTATTATTATTATTATTTATTAATAGTATTACTATTATTAATATTCCTTTTTTTTTTTGCATTCACAATATTCTTGTGTTGGTGAAGGTATATGATGGTTTGTTATATTTCATCTTTCCTCCTTATTGTTCTTCCTCCCTCCCCACCCATTCAATCCATGGTTAAATGGGTTTATGTTTGTTTATAGTTTTTATTATGTATGGGTACTGTTTTTGTTAATGGTAAATTAAAATAAATGAATGAAAACGAATTATTAAAAAGAATAGTTGATGTAAGAAAAGAAAAAGACTAAAAAAAAAAGAGACAGGTCTTCTTAAGAGTACTTATATATTGATGATAACTACTAAAGTTGTGGATCCTTTCTCCAACATCACTCTGATTTGCTTAGTTTTGTGATTTAGTAATTACTCATGGCATATTTTTTTTTCTATTTGTTCTATTAGAGCCAACCTTCCTGGTTATATTTTTCTTAGCAACTATGGTTTGTTTGCTCATGTTGTAATGAAGTCTACATAACCTATCCGATCATTGTGGTTGCATTGCATATAATTTCACAAACTTAGGAAGTGGTTGTTGCACAACTTAGATATATTTAACTAACTGTATTTAAAAAAGGTACCAAATGGAAAAACACACTAATATCAATAACAAAAGTAACATTCTTCCTTCGCTAGTCAATCCGAGCCATAGACTATTACCAATAATCGTATCCATCGTTGGAGTGACAATCTTCAGAATCAAAAAATCAAACTTTGTAGGCTTTAAATAAATTGTAGTTGGTCCACTTTCAATGTATGTACTATTACCGATTTGTTCCAACTGTTGCATATTCAGGAACCCTTCATTTGCAGTCAACCCAGTAGAAAGTATTTCCAAACATCCAGACATTGGTGAGATAATCAGTTTTGGTGCATGGAATGGAACTGAGATACGCGCATACACAGGACGGTGATCTGAGGATAACAATTCATCGATGGAGTCATATTTTTCAACCACTGGTAACCAATTCTTTCTCTTTTGTGCATCCTTATCATTCATTCTTAACATACGCAATCCTAAATCATCATTCCCTATATCTTCATAAGTAGATAAAAACAATATTCTATCACACCATGAAGGACATCTCTTGGAGTTATATATACCTGTATCAATGTAGTACTTATACGATGGTTTGAACTCAACTTTACCTTCTGCGAATCCTAGCAATACTTCACCGTTTTTCAACGCACTGTGTAACTCATCATACTGTACAAATAATTGATAGATATATTCTTTATCGATGTCATTATGTTGATCTGCTAGAGACAACAAGTTCTGGGCCACAACAGAAGTATGTTTATAATCTTTGGTGGTTCTGTAGTTCAAATCTCCTAAAACAAAAATATGATTATCTGGCTTGATTAACCCGTACCCATCTCCAAAATCAAGACTTCTAATTATAGTCAATAAATTAGCATTTCTTTGTAAATAATAATACTCACCTTCATAAGCATTCAAATGCACCCCGGCAAAGCTCAACTCCACCGAGTTGGATCCATATTTACCCTCAGGGAGATATTTCAATCTTATCCCCACGCCACCTTTCATAGAGCTATATCCATAACCACAAGATGACGAGGCCAATCTGATATTCTGGAACTTCAGTGGGTACGGTGAAAGGATGATTAAACCCATGGCACCTACATGATGCATAGCAACCGTTTGGAAACAATCCATACCGTATTTCTCAAATAACATAACTTGTAAAATCTCATTGTAAAAAATAAGTTGTTGATTAGAAGATGATGTGAATGATCCACTTAATATGGTGCAGAATTCTTGTAATGCAAATACGTAAAGATGTGCTGGATTACTAGGTAATGTTTCTGACATTTTGGATTTCAAAGTAGTTGGATTGAGAACCTTCTTATTGCAATTGTAGGTTAACAAGTACAACGGGATTGGACTTTCGTTTGACTTTGGTTCTTGTGACATGATTAGAAGAATGTTCTGGCTCTGTTGATTATGTGGCTGGTGAAGAAATGGGGTATGGAAGCAAAGTTGTTGCTACTATCTAAGCTATCGCTCTCCACGGAAAGAAAGATGAAGAACGTGAGTGAGTGACGTTGAGGCTTCCAAAAAACCCAAAACCCCCAAAAAAAAAAAAAATCCGACGCCGCAATGTCCTTCCCTGGGAACCCAACCATTGAAGATGAGTAACTTCATAGAAGTGCAAAGATCCAATATCGAAGAGCTAAATATTATAGAAGAATCATTATCGGCAAAACTATTACGAAACCCGTATATTTTACCTAAAGTTTTACAACCGAAGCCCAATATTTTATTGTCAAAAGTAACTAAACCAAAATCCACCAAAAGAATAAGTATACTACAACAATATGAATTGAATGATTTCAGAGCTAGATACAATCAAATAATCAAAAATCTCGATCATTGTGTGAATACTGAGAAAGAAACTTTTGACAAAACTCTAGAAAGTATCACTGAACCCCAGGATACATTTGAAAAATTTGATGAGTTGATAGCTAGTATTCCTCAAGATGATGAAATAGTCACAGATCCAAGGTACTTATATTCAAGTTTTAGTTCATTGGATAAAGAATTATATCCTCATGAAGTGACATTGAAAACGAATAAAAAAACAGGTAAAGATGAGGAGTTTATAAAGAGAAAGCATTTCCTCAGTTCCGTTTCTGCACATTTAAAGACATTGGAGATTGATGAAATGTTAGATTTGCATCATTTTCATGATCTATATGCTCAACATTTTGATAAGATCTCCTATATTGAATATCTTTATAAATTTGGCAATTTCCCTTATAAAAACTCCAATGGTTCTTTTTATGGAAAGTATTTGACTGAACTTAGTCGATTCATGGAAAAGAAATTATTAGAATTGCATCCATTGATAGATTATGATAGCTTATTGAGTACATGGAAAAGCGATTTTGGATCTGATAGCACCAAAGGTGATGTAACAAACGAAATAGGTGAAGTTTTCTGTAAAGCTTGTAACAAGTTATTTGCCAAGGATACTGTTTATCAAGCACATTTATCAGGTAAAAAGCATAAGAAGAATGCAAAAAATCAAACTTCAAATGACCAAGAAACTTCTTTGCCATGGCTAGAATATTTCATAGGAAAGTTAAGTGACGAACTTGCTTCTGATTTGGAGTTTACTCGCTTGCAAGTGGAAAAGTTATCAAACTTATCAGAAAAGGAAATCAAAATAGATAAACAATTACAACATGATATCGAAAATGAGTTTGTAAACATACGTGATGATCTTGATAATGATAATTCTGGTGCTGAAGACGATGATGATGATGATGATCGTCTTGAAGATAGTTTTAAGAATCTACCCTTGGGTCCTGACGGAACACCAATTCCATTCTGGTTGTATAAATTGCAAGGATTACACAAAGAATATAATTGCGAAATATGTGGGAATATCAATTACAAAGGTAAGGGTGTTTTCATTAAACATTTCAATGGTGCTAAACATCAATATGGGTTGAAATGCCTTGGTGTTGATGAAACCAAAATGAGTATGTTTAAAAACATCACTAAAATCAACGAAGCTAGTGAATTATGGAAAAGTTTGAAAAAAGATAATAGATTAAAGACTATTGAATTGGAAAATTCAGTGGAAGTTGAAGATAAAGAAGGTAATGTGATGTCTGAAAAAGATTATATAGACTTGAAGCGTCAAGGATTGTTATAGAATGTATGTACCAATAAAACAACCACTGTAAAAAGATCCATCCCATTGAAAAGCCGATTTCCCGCAAACCGCAGCCGCAGCCGCAACCGCGCTAGTGCGGGCAACGGAAAAGGACTCGGCGCACTCACTAAAAATTTTCAGATCTAAAACGATCATCTAAACATTCTCAATCTGCATTTCAATCTAATACTAAAACAACAACAATATAAAGAACACTTTGTCCTTTTATTGTTTGGATGTCTCTATTTAAAACTGGCAGATTATTCCAACAATTTAAAAATTCAACTATGTCAAGCACACCAATCATGAAACGACCTGCATCACCAGATTCAGAGCCCCCTGTTCATCGTACCAAAGTTTTAGACTCGCAAGGCTTTCGAGTTCGTCAACAAGATATCGACAAGCACAAGATAAATGGAGATGATACGACCAAGACTATTCATGAAGAGGAAACAGAAGGTGCCAATTATGTAATTGATGGTAGATTACGTCGAGTCACTCCTTACTTCTATACCTATTTGACATATTGTAAATTACGTTGGCAAGATAGAAAATTGATTGATGTGTTTATTGATGAGTTTAGAGATCGAACACCTGAAGCATACCGTAAGGCAGTACAAGATGGATTGGTCAAAGTTAATGGCGAAGTGGCTAACTTAGAAACTGTTTTACGTAATGGTGATTTAATTTCCCATAGAAATTATCGTCGTGAACCACCAGTGACATCGAAAGAAATCAAAATTGTTTTTGAAAACGATGATTTATTGGCAATTGATAAACCTAGTGGTATACCAGTGCATCCAACTGGTAGATTTAGATACAATACTATTACAAAAGTGTTTGAACATGAAATGGGAAAGATTGTTCATCCATGTAACAGATTAGATAGATTGACTTCTGGGTTAATGTTTTTAGGGAAACTGTCCAAAGGAGCTAATGACATGATGCTGCAAATTAGAGATAGAAATGTGAGTAAAGAATATATTGCCAAAGTGAAGGGTCAATTTCCTCTTGAACGTCTTGTGGTAGACAAACCATTATATACCATTGCTCCGAAATTGACTTTAAATGTGATTGATACCAAAGAAGGGAAAGAAGCCAAGACTGAATTCCAAAGAGTATCGTATGATCCTATAACTGATACTTCTGTTGTGAAATGTCATCCTTTAACGGGCAGAACTCATCAAATCCGAGTTCATTTGCAATATTTAGGACATCCAATAGCAAATGATCCCATTTATTCCAGTGAATTTGTCTGGGGTGGAAACTTGGGTAAAAATGGTGAAGCTGATTTAGATCAAGTAATGAAGAATTTGGATTTAGTTGGAAAATCTCAAGCTGCTACATCTTGGATTCATCCTGAAGGAGATGGTGAAGTTGTATTGGATGAAATTTGTCCCATTACTGGATTACCTCTTTATTCTGATCCTGGTCCTAATGACTTGGATTTATGGCTCCATGCATACAAGTACGAAGCAGATGATAAATCGTGGTCATACAAAACAGAATACCCGGAATGGGCAATTGAACCAAGCAGGAAATTCATGAAGATGGCTATTTCTGAAGCGGAAAAATGTGGCGAGACACAAACTCAGTTCAATGTTGGTTGTGTATTGGTGAATAATGGAGAAGTTATTTCAACAGGGCATTCTCGTGAACTACCAGGAAATACTCATGCTGAACAATGTGCTTTGGAAAAATATTTTGCAGCTCATGATGGGAAAAGAGAAGTACCTTCAGGAACTGAGATTTTTACTACCATGGAACCTTGTTCATTAAGATTAAGTGGGAATTTGCCTTGTGTGGATAGAATATTACAAACTGAAAATATAAAGACGTGTTTTGTTGGTGTGCTAGAGCCAGATATTTTTGTTAAAAATAATTCTTCATACCAGAAATTGTTAGATCATGATGTTGAGTATATTCATATTCCTGGGTATGAAGAAACATGCCTTGAAATTGCCAAAAGAGGTCATGAGAAGATTGAAAAGACAGAATAAAAATGTATTTCTATATATTTACATTTACTCATCACTAGATATATCCAATACTACTTCTTTTCTAGAATAAACATAAACATTTCTTCTTCTATGATTACCATTTGTATTTAGTGAAGTGATATTGTGATCAGATGAGTTCTCTATTGTATTGGTAGCTCCATCGGTACGGGAATGAACTCTTTCAAACATCTGAGGGTTAAAATCTGGAACAACTTCTTGCATGTGGGCATTAAAAATCTGTGCATTACTATTTCTTCTTCTTCCTAATGATTGCGTCGACACACTCACTGATCTGGGAATTGCAAAACCAGCTGCAATTATATTATCAGTTGCTGTCAAGAACGCATTCTTGGTAATTGCTAAAGCATTGAAGAATTTCAGTGTCGCAGTATTGGTCTTGTTTGCATTTTCTTGAGCCTCATTCGTTGGAGATCCTTTAATTAATCGGTTTCTTTCTTCTATTGTATCATCATGTCCTCCTCCTCCTCCATCATCGTCTCCGACATTGTTTTCTTCATCCACATCCGATTCGCTATTATTAGGATGGGTTTCACCATCGTCTTCACCTGGCATTTGTTCTTCAACAAATAATTCAAATCGGTCTAGTTCGTACAACTCATCTTCGTAGAACCTCCTTCCCAAAACACCTTCTTTCTCTTTTGCTTTCATTATCAAGTTAAACTTGTTGCACCATTCCCATGGGATCACAACACCAATCACATAATTCACAACCGAGAATATTTCTGATAATTCATAAACAAAGGCATTTGAAACATCGGCAATGAAAAATGCCACAGGACTATATATTAAGATCAATGTTAATAAAGTGAGTAGCCAGATTTTCTTATTTGCCAAAATTAATTGAATCTTGCTTATAAAAAACACACTGATGATAGCTGCATAGCACAAAGCCATAGCTATTCTGACCAAATATATAAATGCTGGCAAGATATCCTTTGCTTCAACATCCGCATCAAAAGTGTAAAATTGAGATACACCCCATATTACTTGTGAAGTTATAGATGCAATCAATCCAACGAAAAATGTCATTCTCTTGTCTTTTTGTCTTTGAAAAATCCTCATTATAATTTGAACTTGATTGATCTGTAATAGTAGCACCACAATTAAATCTATAATACTCACGGGTATATAATCGTTAATTTCACTAAGTAATTTGGCTCCATGTAAATACCCATCACGCTGTTGCCCATGTAATATAATGATGGACTTTATCACCACCACGGTTATATAAACTGTTGATAGTGTCGTGCTTGCTTTTAACAACCACGAAGGTTTAATAGTATAATTTGTCAAGACAAATATCGTTAAAAACCAAATAATGACCGCCAGTACTGAAATGGCATATATTATAGAAACCACACTATATGCAAATGATCCTCGTACTGAATCACGAGTGAATTGGTACCAACTTTCACTGATTACAGGTAGTGGTTGCGCAAATTTATCAATGACGAATCCAACATTGGTGTTTAGTACAGGAATACTATCCTCGTAGCATATTTGCTTATATACTGCTTTCGATATGACTGATATTGGTTGTTCAAGTAAGTGCTTGGATATTAGCATGCCTTCCGGTAGTTCGATGTCCTTGCATGAGGCATAAACTTTGCCTTCCCACCACGTGTTTTTCCAATACATATCTAGATTTAGTTGTATGTTAGATAGGATATGTAATTTATTTGATATATAATGAAGAATGAGGTTAATAGTGTGATTTTGTTTACTTGATAATACGTGCACTGCGGCACAAAGCCAAAAATTATTTATGTAAGGAAAGATTTTTGTTTACTAAGAAATCATTCACTCACTCACCTTCAGAACTTATATGCAGTCATATACCTGTTTCTGGAAATCTAACCCCCAAGCAAAAATTCCAGAATTAATATCCATTGCCAACTGAAACAAGCAACAAACAATCAGAGAGAGAGGGTTTAGTTCTTGAGACTTTTCATTTTCATATTTAGTATCGCATCCCCGTTTTTATTGATGATATTTGCCTAACATTACAACGCACCACACATTTTCAGAAACATAAATTCCATTATTTTTTTAAAACTCGTCCAATTGTTGTGAAGTAGTAGTAACAACCCACCCAACAGAAAACAACAAGAGAGACCCACCCCTGATCAAATATGGAATCGGTTGAGAATGTTTCTACAGATATCAGGATTAACGGTGGTAAAACTTTTCTAGATCCCAACAATACCGCCATCTCGTCAAATGATAAATCATCTACACATCAAAGAAACGATTCATCATATTCTCGCAATTTTTCCTTTTTAAACGAATACGATACAGATTCCCAATCAAGAAATAGCAGCATGATTGAAAATGGGACAGGGGAAGGTCCAATACAAGAACCTGATGAATTGGAATTTCAGAATGTATTGACTAATAGCGACACAAATGTATTGACTAATAGCGACACAAATGTATTAGATGTTAGTCAAAAAGATAATGATGGGACAGAGATTGATTCCAATAGGGGGAGTTTTATAATACCTGCAAATTTGGAAACTAATAAACAAATCTTACACTCAGACTATGATCGATATGGGTTCAAAAAAACTTCGTCCATAACAGGATTAACTACAGAAGAATATAATGAATGGTTTGAACAATATTCTGATTATTCTATACGCAGAAAGAAGAAATGGATAGCATTGATGAACAGTAATGGATTACAAGTAAGTGAAACAGATCTGCTTGATGATGATCATATACCAGCACCGACTAGATTCCCACCTAGATCAGATAGAGTGAAAAAAATGATACGTCGAGGTATACCACCAGAATGGAGAGGTAATGCATGGTTTTTCTATGCTGGTGGGTATGAAAAACTAAGTAAGAATGTTGGAACTTATGAAAAGATTGTCAAGGCAACATATAATATCAAAACAAAAGATACAGAGGTTATAGAAAGAGATTTGAATAGAACTTTCCCAGATAACAAATATTTCAATCTGTCTATTAAAAGACCGACTTCACAAGAAACCTTAAAAGAAGAAGAAGAGACCCCTTCTATTAAATCTCTAAGAAGAGTCCTAGTAGCATTTGCTCAACATCAACCACAAATTGGATATTGTCAATCGTTGAATTTTTTAGCTGGACTTTTATTATTATTCATGGATGAAGAAAAATCCTTTTGGATGCTTGTTATTTTAACTGAGCGAATTATACCAAAAGTTCACCTGGCCAATTTAGAAGGGGTTCATACTGATCAAGGGGTTTTAATGTTATGTGTCAAAGAGTATATTCCTCATTTATGGCAAGTTTTGGGTAAAAATTTTGATGGTGAACCATTATCAGAGGATAAGATTTTGACTCGATTACCTCCAGTAACACTTGTTACTTCATCTTGGTTTATGTCTGTTTTTGTTGGAATTTTACCCATTGAAACAACTTTACGACTTTGGGATATCCTTTGGTATGAAGGTTCCAAAACAATTTTCCGATTTTCATTAACTATGTTTAAGATGTGTCTTGATGCACCTGAATTTAGTTCAAAACAACAACAACATAATAATAATGGTTCAGAAACTGAACAAATTGAATTATTTCAATTTATGCAAAATTTCCCTAAAAAAATTCTTGATGCTAATATATTGATTGATCTTTGTTTTAAAAAAATTGGTGGGTATGGATTTGGATCATTATCACAAGATGAAATAAATAAATGTAGAGAATTTGTATCTAAACAAAGGGAAAAAATTAATAAAAGATTAGAACAACAAAATTTAACAGATATGACTGATGAAGAAAGAAGAACTTTATTGAATTCATCATCTGATTTGGAAAATACTAATATACATGACGTTTACGGGTTTAATCGCTCAATAATGAGTGGAATGGTTTGGAATAAAAATATAAGCAATAAAATGAAAAAAAAATTCGTGGGTACCAAACGGAATAGCTCAAAATAAAACTGGGGGATAAAAATTTACTATTATTACTATTAGATTTCATTCGTATTTATATATATATCGTTGGATTTTTTTTGCTTTCATACATTTTTATAAATTGCATCACTCGTACATACAACATCTTTCATTTCTTTAACATCATGAACTCTTACAATATCAGCATTCTGTTCAATACAAGCAGAAACAGTCGCACCAGTAGCAAACACTCTATCCAGTGGTTGAGTATTTTCCTTTCCAATCAAAGTACCCAAGAATTTTTTCCTTGAAGTACCCATCAAAACAGTCATCCCATTAAAACTTAAATATTTATGTTTGATAAAAATATCATCATCATCATCATTTATTATACGTTGATTGATTTGAATTGAATATTTTTTGAAAAATGATGCATTTTTAATAATTGATAAATTTTGTTTCATATCTTTAGCAAATCCAATACCTGGATCAATAATAATTTGCCATTTTTTAACCCCCTTCTTCATTGCATTAAATATTTGGAAACTTAATTCACGACTTACTCCATTAAGTAAATTTTTCGTTTCTGGGGTGGTGGTGGTGAAATTCAATTCTTGATGACCTAATTTACAATCGATACTATATTCAATCACGTCATCATTAGTGTTGGACTCATAACTTGTTAATTTGCTCATTGTTTTCGGTGTTCCCCTGGTATGATTCATGATATATGGACATCCATACTTAGCTATCACTTCAAACATTTTGGTATCGTATTTCCCCATTGAGATATCATTGATTATATCGGCACCAGCTAATAAACTTTCTTCAGCTACTTTACTACGATAAGTATCAATTGATATCAATACGTTTCGTAATTGCAAATTCAGTGATGATGATTCTCGAATGGCTTTCACTAAGGGGATCACTCGTTCTAATTCCTCTTGTTCAGTGGGTTCTATACTACCTGGACGAGTTGATACACCACCAATATCAATTATGTTGGCACCTTCTTCAATCAATCTTTCTGCATTTTTCACAATATCATCCAATGACTGTTTGTAATATTTCCCACCATCACTAAATGAGTCTGGAGTCATGTTTAATACAGCCATAATTAAAGTCGGTGACTTATGATTGAGTTGATCAAATTTTAATATGTTGTCCTTGGTAGATAATCTAGAAACAGGTATAAATTGTAATAAATCAGAAGATTCTTGAACTGATTCATCTTCTTGAGGTTTATCATTCACTAATTGTGCCAAATGACTATGTAAACTTTCTGCACTAATTGGATGAATATAATCTGGGGGTAATATTTCACATAATGGTTGAAGTACAAATGTTCTTTCAAGTAATGATTTATGAGGGATGATTAAATCATCGGTATTTAATTGAACATCATCATATAATATGATATCTAAATCTATTGATCTTGGACCATTATCAAATTCTTTAATTCTTTCCAATCGTTTATATTCTATTTCTTTTAAAATTTTTAATAATTCATGAGGTGAAATATCTTGAAAATTCACTTTAATTACACCATTGAAAAAATCAGGTTGATCCAAATAATACATTGGTTTAGAAATATATAATGAAGAAGTGGATTCTATAGTAATTCCATACTCTTTTAATAATTCAAACGATGTGTTTATATTGTGTACTTGATCCCCTGTGTTTGATCCAAATGCAATAAATGCAGTGTGATAACCTTTGTAACCGCCGTCACTTGCCAGTATTTCAACTGGTAAGTTAAAAGACAAAGGCTTAACTAGACTGGCATTCTCTGCCTCAGTAGAAAATTCAATTGGATCTTCACCTTCAAAACTACTCTTGGTCATGGTAGAAGATACTCCAACACCTTCAACGTGACTAAAAGCATTTGGTTTCGTTACTGTTGCCACCACTTCTTCAATTTCAACATACTTTTGAAATGTCAATTGACCAATCTTTGACACTAATGCCTCGACTGTTTTAAACTTTGATGATTCAACATAAGATACAATATCTGCTATTATTTGATGAAAATATAAATTTGAATTATCTTTTATTTTAAATTGTAAATCAATATCAACAATTTGTTTTTGTAATCTTTCAAATGTGAAAACTCCAATAATTGTTAATAATCTTAATTTATTAACTTGGAAAATATCTAAAGGAACATTTAACCCCATTATATTTCTTGAAATTTTATATTCTACACTCTCTGCTCTAATTTCAGATTTTGTACTTTTTATAGCCACATCAACAAATGATCCACCTCCACGAGTTTGATCTAATCCAATATCACTTATAGCCTGTGCGATATTACCCAAAGATTTGAAATTTAAATGTTCATTTGATTTCATAAATTCAGTTATGTTTCTTGTAATAACGGCATAATTGATGGAATATTTCAAATTATCCAATTGAGAAGCCTTATGGAAATCAGTAGTAAATGATAATGAAATGGTAATTGGTTGTGGAGTAGGTCTATTCCATGCATCTTTCCCAGTTATGGCCGTACATGAGATGTCTTTGGCAAATACAGTATCATTGTTTAACATCCTGATGGAATTATGGAATGATCTGTGCTGGAATGTGGTGGTGGTCGGGATGATTGCCGACTTGTATAATCTAGAAACCAACGAAATCGTGAATTAGTGTTAGTTTCTACTGAAAGGTGAACAAAGAAAACAGTTGATAAGAAAAAACACCAATTTGAAAAATTGCAGCGAAAAAGATTTTACTGTATTATATATAATACATTGGAGTGAGAGAAAGATTTTATTTCAGTGAGAAATTGCTGAGTAGACAAAAAAACACGCCCACCAAACTATAACCCATAAACTATAACTCCAGCAAACTAATCAAATCCACATCCCCCAACTTATCCCGCGCGATGTCACAATTATTTGAATGGGCGTTTGGTAAGAAACTAACGCCACAAGAGCGACTTCGGAAAAACCAACGAGCACTTGAAAAGACTCAACGAGAATTATCACGAGAAATCACTAAACTTCAACAACAAGAAAAGAAATTAATTAGTGATATTAAGAAATCAGCCAAACAAGGACAAATATCAAGTGCTAAAATCCAAGCCAAAGATTTAATTCGAACAAAATCATATGTTTCTAAATTCACATCAATGAAGACTCAATTACAAGCTATTTCATTAAGAATTCAAAGTGTTCGTTCAAATCAACAAATGGCTATGTCTATGAGGGATGCTACTAGGGTATTGGGAGGGATGAATCGATCAATGAATTTACCACAGTTGTCGAGAATAGCACAGGAGTTTGCTAAAGAAAGCGATATGATGGATCAAAAACAAGAGTTTATGGATGATGCCATTGATGATGCTATGGCTATGGATGAAGATGAATTAGGGGAAGAGGAACAAATTGATGAAATATTGGGGAAAGTGTTGGATGAGATTGGTGTTGATTTAAATACTACTTTGAAAGATACACCAACTGGTTTGAATGTCGTTGGTGGAGAACAAGTTAGTAATGCACGAGTGGCAGAGGCTGTTGGTGCAAGTGGTGGTGGTGGAGCTGATGAAGATGATTTACAAGCACGTTTAGATAGTTTGAAGAAATGAAAGAAATAAATAAGTATAGTACATATAAACAAACACCATTTTAATAAAACCTTTTATACTTTGTTTTTATATTATTAATATTTCTATAATATTTCTAGTTTATGTAACCTTTTTCTAAAAGATAATCTATAATTTGTTCAGCTGCTTCTTCAACAGAAAGTCCAGAATGGTTCTTAACATGAATTTCAGCATCATCAGGAGCTTCATAAGGAGCACTAATCCCAGTGAATTCTTTAATAATTCCTTCTCTTGCCTTTTTATATAAACCTTTTGGATCTCTTTGTTCAGCTACTTCTAAAGGAACATCAATATAAACTTCAACAAATGGTAAATTATCTTTTTCATGTAATTCTCTAGCCAATTTTCTATCTGATTTATAAGGACTAATAAATGAAGTAACAGTAATACAACAAGAATCATTAAATAATTTAGCAACTTCTGAAATTCTTCTAATATTTTCATTTCTATCAATTTCACTAAATCCTAAATCTTTATTTAATCCAAATCTAATATTATCACCATCTAATCTATATGAATTCAAACCTCTTGATAAAATCGATTGTTCTAATGCACATGCAATGGTGGATTTACCACTGGCTGATAATCCAGTTAACCATACAGTAACACCTTTTTGTTTTCTTAATGAAGAACGTTCTTCATGAGTCAAATTTTCATGCCAGGTGATATTAGTAGCCATGGTTTTCCTTATGTTCAAAAAAAATATAATATTATCTGAAAGAAATAAATAAATAAAGAGGAATAGTATTATTAAAGGTGAAAAATTTTTAGAATAATCGCAATCGCAACAACAACGACTTGGTATAAATTTTAATGAGTATTAATTAAAGAATTTTGCAATTTGTTCATCACACGTGATTAGAGATCCGGATAAGAAAATTTGGGTGCACCTCACAATTTAAGGTGCAAATTCTTATTTCTTGAAAGAGATATCTCTGGGGGGTACAAGTTCTGTCTAATCATGTTATGATCCCATGTCCCTATAAACAACAATAGATATAATATATATATATTGATATTGAGCTATGTGTTGCAAACTTTGTTTAAAGATTAAGTGCAATTTTGAATTTCCTTAGGCAAGGGCGAAAGAATGCTAAATAAATTGTATTCACAATCACCATAAAATCAAGACGTATTTGTTTTTTTAAAGCTCTATTACAAATAAAATCTAATTTTTAATCAACAAGCAACCACCTAATTGATGTAGGGTCTACTCTAGTAACTTCATCATTGATTATCAATGTTCAAGATCTGGGGTTGTAGATATTGGCGTGCGTGCGAAGTTGTCAAAACTTCTTCACTATGCAAAACTTCTCTTCATGAAACCAAAACCAAAAAAAAAAAAAAAATTTTCATTAGACCAAAGTAAACTCAACTATCTATCTCATTTATAAACCAAACTCCCCTAAACAAAACCATGTATTACGAATTATTTGCCATTGCCCGTATAACCGATCCATTGAACACTGCGAAAGAAGCCACGAAGATTGCTTCTACAGTAGGAAAATTGATTTTAAATAATAGAGGAGTTATAAGAGATATAACGAGTATGGGAGCAAGACCATTACCAAATATAATTACAAAAGATCAAGAAAGACATTTCCAAGGATTTAATTTTGTGATTGGGTTTGATTCATCTCCGAATGTACAAGCTCAATTGTTGAGAACTATAAAGAGAGATCCTAGAATTTTAAGATCGAATATCATTAAGCATGATTTAACTCATAATTTGAACCCTGGGACTACGATAGAACAAGCTTTGAACGCGTCAAGATAATAAAAAAGTAGGTTTTGTTGTTGTGGCAGTGCTAGAAGTGCTGGTAGTGGTGTGTTAATTATTTTTTTGGGAGGGAGCGTGGAAGAAGAAATCCGTGCATGAAATGAGTTCATTGGTCACATATACCCTATATTCCTTGTATATATATATAAATATAATGTATTTGATAATTAATGGATAAATTAAATGAAATGAAATGTTTCTTTTTGTATCAAGTAGTAAACCGGTGGTGGAATTTTGCATATTTTTATTCAAAGTTTTCGACATATGATATGATATAGGACGACGAGGACGACGACGATTTCGTAGTGTGTTTCATTATGGGATATCGTTTATGTAAAGATTGTACGATTTTAATATTTTGCAATTATATTTCTACATGGGATATATTGCGGAGGAGTTGGGTTGCATTTTTTTGCCAAGTTTAATGCATGACAACTTCGGGGTTAGTAGTAGTATTATCAATACTTTTCATCCATCGTCTAACTGACACGAAACTTCAACACGCGTCTCATTTATTGCTCTCTCTTCGCATTAAGAAGAAGTGTTAAGTACGTAGTAGTGTTGTAACTGTGAATGTTACAAGATGGGTCATTGTAGTATGTACCTTGGCTAATCAAAAGTCTTCTATTTCTGTCACAGTGAATGAATGTAAAATGGGGAAATATAATAAGAAGAGACAATGGGTAGCGGGTGCGGTGCGGTGTTTTGGGGGTACTTTGTGTATTTGGTTGTCTATCAAAGTACAGTACAGTGTATTACAAGAACAAGAGACCAAGCCTGACAAGTAGACCATGATTAATAATAGGAATGCCAAATTAAAAATAAAAAGTGCGCCGCACGGTAGTCTCGATTAGGAAATATTATCTACTAATTGAAATAAAATCAAAACAAACGACACACACACGCAGAAAAGCACAAAAGAGAAAAAAAATTCTCCCAATTAAGTTACAAGACAGTAGACAGAGAGACTGAGAGTACATAATAATAATAAATAAATAAAAAAATCTGCACAAAACAACAAATAACAGACCTGAGCTGAGCTAAAATCTCAACAACAATCAAATTCACAACCCACATCTGCAATCTATTTCCCACATAAGAAGAAGAAGCAAGAAGAAAGAATATTAATCAGAAAGGGGAACCACCAATTGAAGAGCGAAAAATAAAATTAAAAAAAAAAAAAAAAACTCTTTGCTTTCTTTCTTTTTGTTCTTTATCTCAATCAACTTTCCCTTCGTGTTATCACATATATATATATATATACATTTGGGGGGATCTTTATATTTATCAACTGAAACTATCTTTATTCTTAAAAATCAAACCAAGGTTTTCTTAATTCCCGCACGTTGTGCCATTTGTTTCTTTCCAGGTTTTTCAAATTTCATTACTCACAACCGTTGCCATTGACGTTATCAACAACCAACCCATTTTATTTTTATTTTATTTTATTTATTTACCATTATTAGTTCTTCCCACCCCCGTGTCAAATTAAACAAAGGTTGAGGACTATGAGTAGTACCATCTTAAGTAATGATCAGGAAATAACGGTTTTAACACAAGAAATCCCTCATCATCAACCACTAACACCTAATAAAAAACAACATCAACCATTATCAAATAATAATTCTCCAAGTTGTAAATCACCTAAAAAATTACACACCACTTTATCGTTATCTTCTTCTTCTCCATTGCGGAAGAAACAATTATCAGCAGGTTTTTCATCGATGGAGTCATCTAGAAGCACCACTTCTTCAAGTAATGACTCGTCTAACCAACAACAACAACAACAACACTACCAACACCCTACGAATGAAGAATTCAAATCATTACAGAGAAGTTTTGCTGATTCGTTACTAAGTTTTAATAACCTGCAAAATGAAAATCAACGATTACAACATGAATTATCGATAAAGAATTCTCAATTGGAATTACAACTTGAAAAAATTCAATTTTTTGAACAAAGTTTAAAAGAAACAGAATTAGAAAAATTACAAAATCAAGAAATTTTACGTAACCAAATTGATATGTATAAAGATACTATTGATAAATTACAAATTAAAATTTATGAATTAAATAATGAACTAGATAACCATAATAATAATAATAATTTGGAGAAAGATGATATGGATGATGAATTATTTAAAAAATATGAAAAATTAGTTCGAGATTATAGAATTCTTGATAGTCAATTTGAAGTTGAAAAAAGTTCAAAATTAGTATTGATTGAACAACTTGAATTTCTTCTGCATAAAACTGAAGATTTAGTGAAACAAATTGAGAGTCCAATTGTTGTTGATAGTACTGAAAGTCATCATCTTCATCATCATGATACTACTACTAATACTGAGTCAGATTTTTTTGATAATTATACTGATAATGCAACTCATACAATGAATGAATTAACCGATGATGATGAAGAACATGAAGTAGATAGACAAGATGTTGGCGATTTGTTAACAATCTCTCCAGGATTTAATATTTATCAAGGTATCGCTGATCAATCATCACCAATTAAGGAATATGATGATTCAAATTCATCAGTCAAAGTATCACCAAATTTCCAATTCCCACAAAACGAACAACAACAACAACCTATTTTACCACCATCTCCAGAACCAGCTTGTAAAGATAAAAAGAGACTGTCACTACCTACAAATTTGAAAAGAACACCACCAACTAGACCAAGAGCAGGAATAGAAACTAATGAAAAATCCGAATTTGTTTTATCACCATTCAAATTAACTTCATTACATACATCATATACAAGTGAAGAATCTGGTGTTTTCCCTGATGGAGAAGACAATAATAATAATAAGAGTAATGTTGTCAAGAGATATTCTGTCACCAAACCAAACCATTCAAGATATAATAGTCATGATATAGTTCCTATTAGTGTTGAATTTGAAAAGAAAGATTTAGGAGCAATAAGAAGTACATCAGTACCTGAAAAATCATTAAGAAGTCTGCTGACATGTGATATAATTGAAGAAAATAGTGAGAAATCAAGTTATCGAAATAGTACATTATATGCATTGAGTGGATATGATGAAGATAATGAAGAAGAAGAATCGGAAATGGATGTATCTAAACATCATTATTCAGAATTTGATTCATCATCTAAACGATCGAGTTGTTTAATAAATGATGATAAAACAAGACAAGAAATAACTAAATTGAAATTTGAATTACAATCATTAAAATTACATAATGAGAAATTATTATCATTTATTGGATTTGAATTACAAAATCAAAGAAATAATCTTAAGAAATTATCTAAAAAACAATCCACAAGAACATTATTAAGAAATGGTGGTGGTGGTGGTAGTTTAGATTCTAGAAAAATTGAATATTCAGATGCTAAATTGATTGAACGATCAAAGGATTTATTAATTAATAAGAAAAGAGTGTTACGTTCAGTTTCAATAAATACTGGATTTAAAGATAGGTATCCTATAACCAAAGTTGGAATTGATGGTGGTATTAATGAACCACATAGTGAACCAACATATTTCATTGGTGGTGGTGGTGTTGTTGACGGATTTGAAGATCAAGGTTTTGTGGATCTTGGATCATTATCTAGTCAAGATAAAATGGTTAAGAAATTTGCATCTCAAGTATTTTATAATACTCCTGCATTATATGATTATGATCTGGATAGTGATTTTGATAATAATTCAAGTTGGGAACTTTATGATGAAGAAGAAGAAGAAGAAGAAGAAGAAGAAGAAAGTTCAAATTCAAATTCAAGTTCAAGTAGTAGTGAAGAAGAACAAATTGGAGTTTTCAATCAAATTAAACAATTGATTATTGGAGGTGAAAATATTAAAAAATCCAAAAAGAAGAAGAAATCTAAACATAGTAATGATAATGATGTTCATTTAGTGGATGATAATTTAAAAATCAAATTTTTGACTATTGCTTTAGGTATAATTATACTCGGATTAAAATTAACACCTCAAAATAATCAAACAGTTGGTCCATAATCAAAAAATACTACAACAACAAAATACGATACAAAAAACTACTATATATATGACTACAAATTGAAATGAACAAAAACAAAAAGCAAAAGCGAACGAACTAACGAACCAGGGTTAAAATTTTAATGAATGTTTATTAATCTTTTTTTTTATTTTTTTTTATATGTGTTTTCTTCTGGTTTATGATATATCCAAAAATAATGTATTATTAATTCTTAATTAGTGTGTGTGTAATTGCAGGTCGGTGGTATAGCAGGTGGTCGGTTTAATATATATTATTATTTATATGCAAATACATTTTCGTATACATTCTTTGTAAAAGGGGCAGGGCACAGTTAGTCACCCACCCCCATTATTATATTACATTATAATATATTGTTATAACTAGGTCCAGGTCCAGGTCCAGAATTGCTCAAAAAACAAAAAAGTCTTGGATTATTTATTCTTGTATGAAATCAGGGCCCTGTTCGTCCGTCCGTTGATAGCCGTGTGATTCAATATTTAGAGATGTGACAAATCCACAAAAATGGAATTGTTCGTATTGGGTTCTGGGTTCTGGGTCTGCACCCTTCTTGATGTTGCTGTGTCATGTCAATGCAGTCATATAAAAAAAAATAAAAATCACACCACTTGTCTCTTTGATACTGCGGCATAGATTTTATTTTGAGACACAGGATCGATCAACTGAGAAAAAAAAAAATAAAAACTTACGATTTATATAATTTAGAATCACAAAAGAACCAGTGATAGAGTAAGGGATATACATTAGCATAGCATAGCATAGCGGACATGCATTGATCGCTTAAGTGTCGTACGTACCGTACATGGTCAGACATATACTTGGTTTATATATATACCCCCTTTTTTTTCCCTCTTTTTTATTCTTCTTATCGAGCTGAAAATTTTCAGGAACTTTTTTTTGATTTTTTGCTTGTTGTTGTCCTTTTTTTTTTAAAGTTGCAAATTGTAATTTTGGTCGACCGCATTCATTCTCCATAGATCGGCTAACAAAAAGTTTATTATTCCCACCAACCAGACCCAGACCCACGACGTACCATACCGTAGTACCAAACAAAAAAAAAATTTATAAAACATCATGGCACTTCGAAATTATTTATATGCTAAACATATCCATGATATATCCATAGATACCAAGATCAATAAGGATATGAATCTAATGAATTCTCCAGATATTCCTCGTTCACTGCATATCGATGCACCAACAGCACAACAACTACACCATCATTCATCACAACAACATTCTCCTCCACAACAAGCGATTCATAAACAACGATCAGGAAGGAAGATAGTTAGGATAGTTAATAAGAAAACAAGTAATAAGAAGAAGAATGTTGATACCGGGGTTGTTGAGTCGTTGAGTCGTGATGTTGCAAATGTTCATATTGACGAAGAGGAAAAGAAGAAGAAGAAGGAGAATTGTTTGAATGATTGTAATTCTTGTGATTGTAAGAAGAAGAAGGAAGAAGAAGAGAAAATAATTGATGAAGAAAAGGATCATCCTATGATACTGATTGAAATGGACAGTAATAATAATAATACTAATAATAATGGTAATGATGAAATTGATTTCACTAATTCTATTTGAATAAAAAACGAACAAAGTTTATAAAATATATACTTTATATATATATACGAATTGCATTTTTTTTTTTATTATTATTTTTTATTTTGACATTCTTGAATTCATTCGATTTGTGCCCCCATTATTTTGTTCAAGTCCCATGGTTTGAGCATTCATAGATTGAAAATAATCATCAAGGTTAGAAATCAGCTGCTGCTGTGGTGGTGGTGCTGGTTGTTGTTGTTGCTGTTGTGGTGGTGGTGGTAAAGTAGTGGATGTGATAGTTGACCCACTATGTCGTAATTGAAGTTGCATCAACGTATCCACCGGTGATTGTTGACCACTAACCATTATTGAATTTCTTGAATTTTCATTCTTCGGTACTGGCATAGGCAAAGTAAGTGGTGGTGGTGGTGGTGGTGGTGGTGGCTGTTGACGAATATGACTACGTTGGTTACTATTATGATGATGTTGTTGATGATGATGTTGTTGTTGTTGTCGTAATTGCTGGTTTGTATCCCCGCCATTTGATGACATTTGCATGGTGACATGACTTGCATTCGCTGCTGCCATGAGCGCAGGTAATGGTGAAGACAAGCTGTTCTTATTGTTAACCTGTTGTTTTACTTGTACTTGAGGTTGTTGCTGTTGTTGCTGCTGCTGCTGTTGTTGTTGTTGTTGTTGTCCATCAAATCGTGGTCGTTGTACTAATGCCTGTGGTTCCGATTGTTGTTGTTGGTGAGGTTGACGAGCTTGCAATTGCAATTGCTGTTGTTGTTGTTGGGCAATCATTTGTGGTGCCCTTGTACTAATCACTCTCTCCTTAAAAAACGATTCTTTAAATTCTTGGAAAACTTTAGCAGTTTGTGGATATTCATATCCATGAATATGGAAAAATCGATCAGCAAACATATAAATAAATCTTTCCATATCAGTACCAGTAATAGGTTGAGAAATATCACTCATTGAATCAATACTAAAATTTGTACCCATATTTGTATTATTGGCCCCCATTACCATTGTCGTGGAAGTGGTTGCCGTGGCCGTGCTGGACGTTGCGTGTCTTTGTTCTTCTGGAGGAATCCTTTCTGTTAATAACACTTGATTCACAACTACTTCTGGTGTTGTCACTTCTGTACTTGTTGTGCCTGTACCATCATTTGAATTTCTTGAATGAGTTATTGTTTTGCTCAATTCTGGAGAATATCGTCCATTAGTACTAGTATTACTACTGGTTTGTAGTTGAGTTGAATTGTAATTGAAATTATTACTTCTTTCGCCATTAACGTTAGAAGTATTATTATTATTATTATGGTTATGGTTATTTATCAACTTATGTCTATAATCTTGAGTATTCTGACTATGTTGTTGTAAATTTGGTGATATTCTTCTTGAATGGGCCAAACTATGTCGTTTATCACTTTTTTGATATTGTTGTGGCAATTGTTGTTGTTGTTGTTGTTGTTGTTGTTGTTGTTGTTGTTGTTGTTGTTGTTGTTGTTGACGATGGTGATGATTCTGTTTTTCCATTCCAAAATTCAGAATTGGAGAATTACTATTACTGAAACTTAATCCTTGATGTGGTTTAAATTGATTTCCTGGAACAGTATCTGTACCTGTTTGTTGTTGTTGATTCTCACGAATTAACTGAGGTTGTGGATGTTTAATACGACGATCTTGACGATTGTTAACGACTGGTGTTTCTGTTTTTCGTGGTTGAATCTGCTCTTCTTGTCGCTGTTGTTGTTGTTGATGCTTTTGTTGTTGTTGTCGCCTTTTCTCAGTTAATGATCCAAAAGTACTGTTTGTTGCTTGCGTAGATGTTTCACTCCCATTATCTGACGACCTTGATTTCTTTCTTGCTGGTTGTACCATACTATCATTATCTCTAGTTCGTCGTTCATGGGCAATAGCAGCAAATTTTGGATCGTAATTATCATCTTCAACACCTTGATCTTGCTCATTACCACCACCACCACCGCCGCCATCTAAAGCCTGATAATCATCCTCCTCCTCTGCAACAGCAACTACAACACCACCACCACCACCACCACCACCACCAACATCATTTTCTTCTTCTTCTTCATCATCCACTTCAACGTCCTCTTCTTCATCCACCTCTTGTTGACCTCTCACCACTCCGTTGTTGTTATCTACTACCCCACCTGGTTGTTTAGGCACTTCCAATTTCATGACATGGACATTCATAGGATTAGGTTTCGTTTTTCTTTGTATTCCATGTCTTTTCTTGAATTGACTCAACCAACCATGACTAAAACTATGTAAACGTTTAGGATCATCAACACCGTATTGATGAGCATAAATCGACCATTTTTCACGTAATATAGGTTCATTAATAAGTTCATTATTTTTTAATCTTCCAATAACAAATTTATCCATTGCTTTATTAATATCTTCATATTTAAATTTAACTTTTCTTTTACTATTTTTAGAAAATTTGAAATCGGATTGATTATATCTTTTTCTTAAATCTGATTCATTTTTAATCCATTCACTAAATGATGATGTTGATATTGATATTTTTTCTTTAAATTTATCAACTGTTTCCAGTTGTGGTCGATCTGATTTATGATAATGATCTAAAATCTCTAGTTTTTGAGCTAATGTAGCTCTAGGAAGTTTTGGCATTACAAGAGGGGTAGTTAATTAATGTCTTGATAAGGATATGTGTAGGGGGATAATAAAGGGTAGGTAGGCAAGGCAAGGTGATGATGTTTTTATTATTATCTGTTGTGTTGTTGTTGTGGGTTTGATGATCTTCAACCAATGACAAAGCAGAAAAGGGATGCGGTGTTGTGGGTATTCCAAATTTGGATGAATCAATCACTCAAGATGATGCTGTATATCTTTGTCTGTGAGTATACAAGTGTATTGGTGGGCCAAGTAATATCAATAGGACTCGATAATGAATGGGTGGTCTGTAGTAGTTTGATGTATGAAATGAAATCCTCTCTTAACAAAATTTTGCAAGTGCCAGTGAGTGAGACCTCTCCTTTCTTTCTTTGCTTTCTCCTGATTAAACAAACTTTTTTTTTTAACCTCTCGTTCAGCAAATAAACTTGTACACATCATTATGTAATAAATAAAATAGCTATTAATATGTATATGTAAATATTTAAATATATATATATATATATATATTATTTCAAAACACAAGCTTTGCTATAGCTCTCTCCCCTATTACAAAATAAATTTTACAAAAAGAAACCACAGTAATTCCTACTTGTTTAATGGGATCCAGCACCTTTACTAACTCTCTCATAAACGGAATCGTAAGCAACTTCAGAGAAGTCAGTACCTTGGATATCAGCAGCTACCCCATTTAAAGCTCTTCTTAATGAGTCCTTAGAAGAAGCATAAACCATCTTGGCTCTAACTGGAGCGGAATCTGGAGACCAAGTGTAAAAAACAATCTTGGATCTTTTACCTTCACCTCCACCAATTTCATATTCAAAATCATAAACGGCATATTTACATTCATTTTCTGGTAATTTTTCTAAAAAGTTGTCATAATCTTCATCTGTTGAGGTTTCATCAACAACAATTTTAGTCTTGTCTTCATTTAATGTGAAAATAACAAATTTGAATTTTCTACCCAATTTCAAATCATTGAATGCAGCTAAAGATTCATCTGCAACAGTAACACTAAACAATGGTTTTTTTGTTAGTATCTAAATTTTGGAAATGTCCCTTTCTTGAAATTTTTCAACAGTGGGTGCTTGTTGTTGGTATATATATATATATAACTTAAAAAGTTATTTTTAAGAAAATGTGTGTTGTGGAACATACCCAGATCTTGACTAAAATATTACTTCTTGTTAGTAAACGATTTTTTCTCCACTTTTTTGCAATCATAAATATAGATTGTAGAATAGATTTATCCAATTGAACATACCATTATATAATTTATTAAGTTGTTTTAAAAGTATAAGAGTAATTGGGGGAAGAAACAGCAAAAAGGGAAAAAGAAAATAACAATCTGTTTTTTTTTCTGTGCCCCGTCCGCCGTCGTCGTTAGTTGTTGGTTCAACGATTAAACACCAGATTTATTTGTTCGCCCTGAAACGGAAAATGATCAATTCACACGACGCGGATTTATCAGATGACCATAATCACAGTTCACTCAACCTATACTACAGCTAAAAGATTCTACTCTATTCTATCATATTTACTTTTGAATTAACAATTTCAATCATGAGTCCGGTTGTTAGTTTGTTTGGAATTGTAATATACCTTAGCATAGGTGAAGATTTTCCATGCTTGGTATTAAATTACTTGCATATTTGCACAAAAATATTGTGAAAAAAAAAAAGAAAACTTTAAAAATACCAATTGCTATTCAAAAGACGTCATTGCCATGAAGCTTCAAATATGTTGAAATTCTTAGCCTAATTGTCAAAACATGAAGTAATATTACAATACAAAGTCGTCCAAATAACAATGGTGGTTTTAGAAGATGTTTTTGGAAGGGAGATACTGGGTAATATGTGACTGGACTTTTTCCATTATACTTTGTATGGACAAAAACTTCTTTTGTCAACTATAAGCTTCCCAGACCCTTCATATCATTGCTCATTAACCAATACAAACATTTCAACATGAAATAACCTTACTATGAATAAAATGGCGATGAAAACAAAAAATTAAAAATGATTCAAAACCTCCCAAAAAAAGCAGGACAAAAGGACCACGATCTCTAAAATTCGAAAAAATTTTGGGCAGTTTGGCCGAGTGGTTAATGGCGTTGGATGCAGACTCCAATGGGCTTTGCCCGCGCAGGTTCGAACCCTGCAACTGTCGTTATTTTTTTAATTTTTTTTTTTGCACTTTAAAAGCGACCTAATCTTATAATATGTTTCATTTTGATGTCCTAAAGAACTTATATTCTACCCTGTTATTGCAATTGCTTTGCTTTCAGGCACCGTCACCTGTTTTACAATTTTTTTGCAACACATGTTTGGTTTTTCTATTGTCTCATTTTGAAGTATGAAAAATTGGGTTCCTCGATGTAGCAAAAAAAAATAAAAAAAAAAAATTTGAAACAACAAAAGCGAAAGCAAATATCACACCAAACTGGCAACCCCTCATATTTCAACCAATGCTAGAAGTAGATTTATATGATATTCTTGAAGTGGATAGATCAGCAACGAGTGTGGATATTAAAAAAGCGTATAGAAAATTAGCTTTAAAATATCATCCTGATAAAGTATCAGAAGATGAACGAGAATTCTCAGAGACTAAATTTAAAGAGATTTCATTTGCATATGAGATATTGATTGATGAGACGAAACGACAGGAATATGATCGATATGGAAGCACTGATGGGGGGCTTGGGGGAATGCCCGATTTTGAATTTCAAGGAAACCCATTTGATCAATTTTACGGGGGTGGTGGTGGTGCAGGAGGAGGAGGATATAGTGAATATGGTAGTGATGATTTCTATAATTTTTTCAATAACATGAATGGAGGAGGGATGCCTAACCATCAGACAAGACCCAACAGAACAGAAGATGCACGTATAGAAGTTGAAGTCACGTTGGAAGAGTTGTATCAAGGAAAAGTCATCAAAACAACATCAACTAGAAACATCATATGTACCCAATGTAAAGGGTCCGGGGTGAAATCGCCATCGGTTATATCTAAACCATGTCCAACTTGTTTGGGAGAGGGTCGTACGAGAAAGATAAAGAGAATCGCACCAGGAATAGTTTCACAAGAATATATTGATTGTACCACTTGTCAAGGAATTGGGAAAATTTATAGAACCAAAGATAAATGTAAATTATGTCATGGGGCAAGGATAATTGAAGAAACGAAATTATTAGAGTTTGAGATCCCTAAAGGGTCACCAAATCATGGGATCATAAATAAGAAAGGAGAAGCAGATCAATTCCCAGGTAAAATCACTGGTGATATAATATTAGAATATAAATGTAAACCTCATGATATTTTCGAGAGAAAAGGTGATGATTTATATATTAAAGTTCAAATTCCTTTGTCTGATTCAATATGTGGGTTTTCTAAACTTGTGGCTGTTCATTTGGATGGAAGAGGAATTAAAGTGACAACACCAAGGGGGAAAGTAATTAGACCTGGTGATTTTTTCAAATTATCAGGTGAAGGAATGCCTAAACAATCACCACCCAAAACATCATCTTGGTTTAATTCAAATAATGGTGGTTCTAAAGGTGATTTATACGTGAAAATTGATATTGAATTCCCATTGGATAATTGGTATGTTGAAAAGAATGATTTGACAAAGATTAAAAATATTCTCCCTACAAAACTTTCAATTAAAGAAAAACAATATGATGTTCCAGAAGCTAGTATGGAGTTATTCACTGATTTTTCAATTATAAATTCTAAACAATTACCTACTTATAATCATGAAAAGACAAATACCGATCAAGCATACCAGCAAAATTGTTCACAACAATAAAAGACAAAAACCGAAAAAGAAAAAAAATAATAGCTTGTAAAATTTATAACTCTGTATATAGAATATATATTTATCCTAATAAATTATTTAAGTCATCATTTGATAAACCAATTTCTTCATCAATCCCTTCAACAATTGGAATTTCACCAACGTTATGACTTTCAACATCTTCATCTTCATCACCAAAATCCAATTCAAATGAATCATCTTCTTGTTTAGCAATAATAACTTGTTCCTTTTCATTCAATTCAGGATATTCAAAACTATCATTTGGCGTGGAGAAAAATTGTAGTTCCGATTCATCTAAAACATCCAGACTACGTTTTCTCAGTGATTCTGGAATTGTTTCTATTGGTTCTTGCCAATGTGATTCCACCAATTCATCAATATTTCTCATTCTTGCCTCACGTTTCATTGGATCCACATTATTTCTATTTATATCGACATCGCCAATATTGACAACGTTAAGTTCATTGGTTCTTGGTGAAATAGTAGTAGATAATTGTGCAATTTCAGGTAAAGGATCTTTATCGAGATGTTTCAATAAAGAATCAGTCCATGACTCTTTTGTTGAGTTTTTGTTATTTAACACAAATTCATCTCTCACCTTTTGAATTAATAATCTTTTATTTGGTGATGTTTCTTTATACACTATTGGAGCTTGTTGAACTTGTTGTTCTTGTTGTTGATCCAGCAGTACAGAAAAACCTAAACTGGAATTGGATTTGGTTAATGTTGGTGGTTTGACATTGATGTTGGATTGAGCAGATATCTTTGAGTTTAATGTAGATTGAGATCTATTTAAAGAAAGGGTATTTGAGTTATGATTCTTTCCTCCAAGTGGAATTCTTTTGCTCGTGAAATTTTGTTGTTGTTGTGGTTGTTGTTGTTGTGGTTGCTTACTATTTGAGCTTTTTGTTGAAAGGGCACGGGTATTTTCATTGGTTATTACCCCTTTCCGTTTGATGCCTGAAGTTTTCATATCATTTTCTTTATCTTGAATGACATTGTAGATCCGATTAGACATGATTTTGAGGGGTGAATTGTGGAAAGAGATATTGAATTGAAGGAAAAAGAAAGAAAGAAAGGAATATATTTATGTTTTTGTTTTTTATTTGTTTTTTTGTATTGTGATGAAAGGAGAGAAGAATTAAGACGAATGTTTCTTGACCACAAAAATGGAAAAATTATTGAAACGCGAAAGAAAAAAATTGGCACCATTTCGCGTCGCAACAAGTTTTTTCTACCACCAAGGTTTGCTGCGTGCAAACCGAGAGCTAGTACGAGAGTTTGGTCGAGAACCGGCCAAACTTCCCACACGTTGTACAACCAAACACACAACCAAACTTTTATTAGGGCAGAAAAATTAATTAATCACAGCCCAGCCCGTCTATTCCACTATACACACACATCTTTGCCATCATCCCTTGTCAACAGCAAACACTACCCTAGTTTTAACCATGGCTTTTGAATCACAGTTTATTTCTGTGACTTCTACGTCTACGATAAGTGTATCATTTTGGATATACTTAGTGGATTGGATATTGGCTTTAATCTTAGGAGTGGGGTTTGTGTTTTACTTCCATCGATTATTGGGATTCATATTTTCATGGTTATTCAAACTTATACTATGGAAAACATATAAGATTAATATAAACATACAGGCATTTAAATTATCACCATTAGGAGGACGAATATTTATGAAAAATGTCACCATTGTCACTTCAGATATGACCATATCAATACTAAATCTAACATTCACTTGGAGATACTGGCTATTTAAATTGAATAGATTATCAAACTATTTTTATGAAACTGATAATGAAGCACGTGAAATCAGTCAAAAGAGAAATGAAAAGCTGCCTACTAGATTTTTATTAGCCATTGAAGGATTGGAAGTTTTCATGTATAATAGAACTTTTGCATACGATAATATAGTGGATATTTTGGAAAAAGGAAATGATGTATCTAGTGCAGAAGAGAAAACAGATCAAGAATCCAGCTCATTTTCAGAAGAGTTAAAAAATGGCGGGTTAAGATTTAGGAATAGACAAACAACACAGACCAGTTCATCTTCAGATGAACAACTGGCTAATGAGAAAACAGAAACAGATTCTCATTCATTATTTTTCTTACTAAAAATACTACCCATTGGAGTTAGGATCAAAAGAGGGGCTGTTGTAATAGGTAATGTAACTACACCATCCATTTTGGTTGCATCTTATAAAGTGGCATCGGGGAGTATAGATCTTGCTAAATCTCCAAATTCTCCCGACCCCTACAGATTTTTATATGATTGTGCATTTGATAATTTTCAACTATGGATGAGACCAAATATTGGATATCAAAAATATAGGTACGGGATAGAAGCTCATGAAGAGAAACCAAAACAAGAGAAACAGGAAGCTCAGAAATTATCATACATGAAAAAGTACAAGAATTGGTTTCTGTATCAACGGGCAACGGAAAAATTGCAAAAACTATATTATAGATTGATTGAAGGTAAGAAACCAAAGAAACTAGAACATGAACCAACCTTTAATTGGCGAGGATTGAAGAGATATATTGGGGAGAACCAAGATGATTCAGATGCGTTTGCATTTTTATATTTGGATGAACAATACGCCAAGTACAGTCTTATATTGGATTCAGTGACAACGAGATTAATTTATTATTATGATAGTCCAGGTATTCAACCACTGGAGAAAAATACAAGGACACTAATGCCACCAGAAAGTGGGGTTGAAATTGAAATTTCTAATGGTACAATATATTATGGACCTTGGACAGATAGACAAAGAGTTCCCTTACATAATATGCTCTTCCCTCCACTAGCAAGAGACTCGGTGCCGACACGTGGATTTTTAAAACCAGGTGCACTAAGGGATTATGGCGGGTTTAGAGTTACCTTAATTGTCAGAGACGAAGTGATTATTAGAATCCCCACCAGAGAACCAAGTAAAGACAAGGAACTTTTGAGGCACAACAATAACACCACCACCACCGCAACTGCTACCAACAACAACAATAACAATGGACCTGTTAAAACATCTAGACCTTTCGGTTGGGTAGAGGTAAAAATAAGCGAGGGTTCCAATATAAGTACATTTACGTCATATGTTGCCGAAGAAAGTGGATGGCCGAATGTCATGAAGATGGTATTGAACGAACCTGAGATTAGAACATCCGTCAATCATGATGTTCTATTTATTGCTGATTCTCATGAATTGAATGCCAACATTGGCTTCCCGTTGGAATGGAATGGTAAATGTACGTGGACATTTAATCAAGTTAGTTTGAACCCAAAACTATTTTTTTTAAGAGAGCATACAATGTTGTTTTCAGATTTATTTACCGATTTCGGGCTGGGAGATCCGCAACCATATGAGTATTTCCGTCCTTTTGTATACGATATCAATTGGAAACTTCTTAATTATAAACTTTACCTCAATGTGAATGATTTGAATATAGTGAATAACCCAATGGACTTTGAAAAGAACAAGTATTTGTCTTTCCAAGGAGAAGAACTTGATTGCAGCATTAATCTACCACTCAATGGAGCTTTCACAAAATCAACCACAGTTGAATTCAATATTGCTACTCCTCGTTTCGATCTTATTCTTGATACACCTCCATGGCATACTGTCAATGCATTTTTGAAGGAATCAAATGTTGTTGGAAGAAGCAACCATTTCAGTGTTGATGGGTCATACACTTTTTTCAGCAGTGTTGAAATGAATACTTCTGATTATGTTGAAATACGTTGTTTAGGAGATGAAGTTTCTTTGAAGTTTTATGGTTTTGTCATTAGGTATTTATTTGCAGTGAGGGAAAACTATTTTGGAGATCATATACATTTTAAAACCTTTGAAGAATATGCAAATGAAGTTTCACCAGACACACAGAGCCAAACTGATTCAACGTCATCAACCGAAGACCCAAATTATTGGAAAATGATAAAAACTGAAAATGATATGGATATATTTGTTACGTTTCAAGTGAGGAGTGGATTAGTTTTATTACCATATCATACTTATAGTTGTCAATCTCATATTGGCTTGACTTTTGACATGTTAGATATAGATATGAGGTTTTGCAATTATTATATGGACATGCAAGTTGATTTCAGTCCAATATCAGCAGTGTTTGTTGATAAATATTACAGCAAGCAAGATCCGTTATTGAGTGTCAATGAGTATGTAGCGCAATATTTTAACAGAAAGGCTGACATGTTTGTGGATGGTTTTAATGTTCACTCACATAGAATGTTTGGAGCACCACCCGATGAAATTACTTTCTATTGTAAATGGGATTTCAGCTGTGGCGATTGGTTAGTTGATAGTCATCCAATGTTTATAAAAGCTGTGATTGGAGGGATTGCAAATTTTGGAGTTGGGTTTCTGGACCTGGAGAATGCGTTGGATGTAGCATTTCCTCCTGCTTTTGATGCAGCAAATTTCAGTTTCAAGTGTCCTAATTTTACATTCAGACTAAGACCAGATACCAAAACTTGTGTTGAGATTCAATTGATAGACCTATTATTATCGTTCAATGATATGAGTAATAGAAGATATTCTAACAAGCTTGTGGTTTCTATCCCTAAGATTAATTTAACAGTGTTTAATGAGGAAAAAGTAACTGCATTTTTGAATACATCATTGGTATTTACGAATATTTGTCAGAAGAAAGATATGTTAGTTAAAAGAAAGGCACAGCAGTTTCATGTGAGAGATAGTGATGCACCATTTCACCGTGCACCATTCATACTTTTGGAAGAGTACAGAGACAACTTTTATGATAGTTCAAAGGGTAGTTTTTTCACGCCGCTTTCTTTGCCAAATGCTTCTATTCCTTTAACGGAAACAAGTTTCAACATGTCCAAAAAATTGAATATGGATTTCGATGAAGATAGTATTTCCAGTGATTCTGAATACATATTCACAGATAGAATGCCACCAACTAATGATTACGACGATGCAGATTTTACCCCTTCATATAAAGTTCAACCTGATACAGAATATGACAGTTTTATTATCGAGCTAGGAGATGTTGAAGCCTTTTTCTCCCCCAAATCCTGCGAGAATTTAATTAGCACATTACAGTCTATGGAAGATTATTCGATGGATACTATCATGGATGAGCTTAATGTTAGTACGGTGAAATTGCTACAGAGTCTTATAAATTCTACAAAAGAGATTAAGAATTCCAGAATTGTAAATCATGAAATATCAGTGAAATTTGGAGATTTTGAAATACCTAGTGCAAAAGATTTAATGCAAGCAACTAAAAAATTCCCCACAATCAACGTTCAAATTGCAGATTTATCAGTGGCGATATCTGAAAAAGTACATAAAACGGTCAGTAATGGAACTATAACTAGCGACGAAGAACTTTCACTTGCATTGCACATCAAGGATATATTTGTATCAGTTTCTCAACCTGTGGAATTTAATTCAGCAGCGATTTTCAGTATGCAAGAAGTGGAGTATTGGATGGAAAAGAGATCATATGATATAACCGGGTCAGGAAACTTTGAAAGTATTAGTTTAAATATTGATGAAACACAAGTCAGTTGGCTCGTAGATTGGATTCAGATTACAATTGAAAAGTTTAAAAATATCAACTTGGCATTTGACGTATACACAAGAAAAATCAATGCACAAGCCTGTTTAGTTCATGCTTTGACATTAGCTTCAGTGGATTATTATGTTGATCATGATCCAGATGTTTTGACTAAACCAGCTTATATTCTACGAGCTAAAAAGGAACATATTAGATTTTTTGATAGTTGGAAAGTAGTTGCTCGTCTTCGACATATTTTACAAAGCTTACCACCAGATTGGCAGAAAGAAATGAATGAAACTTTACAAAGCAAAAAGTACGTTTTACCAGATGATGCTTTAAATCAAGTATTGGATGTTTTTTCAAAATGGAGAGCTTGGGAGGCAAATCAACAAGCAAGGCTTACATTGTTTAATCGTATATTTTACAAGAAAAATGAAAATTCAAACATTGAAAAGATGAACTTGCAGTTGATTTTCACTGAAATCATGGTTAAATTGGTATCACAGACTCAAACAGATTATATTGCTTTACAACAATTCTCAGCAACTATTAATAAAACGGCCAGGTATGGTGAATCATATGCCATTAATTTAGTCGATGCAATTGTTGGGTTAGGAGCTTATGAAAGTAAGATCACAACATTGTCTTTTGATAAAATCAAGATATTGGAAACAATAATGGAAAGCAAGGACATTAAAAAGAAACAACCAGTTAAGAAACTCCGGAAGATGGATGATGCCACTCATTTGAATATTTCTGTCAGCATTGAATCATTGAGACAGCAAATCCTGACACCAACATTGGTTTTGGAAATGCAGGGACATAATCTTACGACTGCAACTAACATGAAGAAGGAAGCACAAAGCTTGTTGAACTCGTTTTTATTGGAGAACTTACAATTAAACATATGGGGGTCATCCAATCATATTTACTCACAGACTATGTACAATATAGATTGGGTTTTGGCAAAAACTACTGCCATGGAAAAGGATTCGTATAAATTTGATTTTGAACTTGACAGGGTGAATATTCACTTATTAAACAAAAAGGATAATTTTTGTGCAGTGTTGGAATCCATAATGAAGAAGGATATCCCTTATTTGGAAAACTTGTTACCAAAGGATGCTCCCAAAGATTCAGTAGAATCATCAACGGCATCACCATCCGATTCTTTGAGGTCCATTTTTGCCAGATTTAAAATTCAAGAAGCAAATTGGAGTGTCGAAGTTATGAATCCTTTTAATTTTGCTGGTAGTTCAATTGGTTGTGATATAGGTATATCAAAAATTTGTGATGATTTTTCATTGGATACCAATTTCCTGAAAGTTGGATTTGACGTTGGTATTAATCGCAATAGCATTCTTGAATTGGAGGCATCAAACTTTGTCAATGTAGCAAATATTGGAATGTTGGAAGATTTGATATTGGTGTCGCTTCTGTCGTCCATGGGATATGCCAAAATATTTGCACCATCTCTACTTTCTACTATTGAATTGATTAATGCTAATTTGCCGAATTTGGAACGAAAAATAGATGAGTTCAAAAACCTTTTCGAAAATCAAAAACAAACCGCTGGAGAAGAAAAGGCATTATCGAACAAGAGTGAAAAGGAGATTGCATTTAAGATTCAAGTGACAAATGATTATATGGGATTATCAACATTTGTCAATAAAGCAAAAATATTATTTGAACTTGAGTCTACTTCGATTGGTGCTTCTAACGTTGCTGAAGTTCAAGGTGGAAACAATATGTTGATACAAAAGATTGTACCTATTTACGGACACTTATTTATTCCATCTACTCGTTTATCGATCCTTGAAAAAAATATACCAATTGGATTGTCGAACTTGTTAGATGTCAATTTTGGAATCAGATTACTAGGTGTCGATGATATGAGCCAACCACAAACGTTGCAGTTTGAATCTAAGTATTGCAGAATATGTTTATCAGAGCCTATTCTTTTCAAATTGATAAAAATTACTGATGAGTTGTTGAAAACTATTCCACAAATGGGGAGCACCACCACCACCACCACCACCACCAAACAACCAAAAGAGTCTAATGATTCACCAAAAGAAGAAATATCACAATCACCTGTTGAAGATTTTATTTATTCACGAATTTCTTCAGTTCAATTCCTTTCATATAACTTTTGTCTAGGTTGGATATTTAACGATGCATCAAAAGACTATCCTGGTATAATAATGGGAGCTGAGAGATTTTTTGCAGCAACTGAACCTAAATTGGGAAAATTCACATTAATGGAAGCATATTTTTCAGTCGCAAATGGTAATCGTTCATCCAACTTTTATAGCACGCTGTCTGAGAAATCTAATTTGAATAGGGCATTTTTACCAAACTTGCAACTCATTTATGTTGTTGAACATGGAACCAATGGCAAGAATATGAGAATATCTATGCATGGTGACGAACTTGATGTTAAATTCTTATCCACATTTGTTGAAATCATTGAAAAATCAGCGAAACTGGCTTCAAATGTTCAATCTTATTTTGAAAAAAGAGCTGCACCTATCCCACAAGAATTAGAGAAAGACGTCAGTAAGTCTGAATCAACTGCAGCAGCAACAACAACAACAACACCTTTATTTCAGAAGAGTTTTGATTCGATAGAATTTGCGTCTGCTTTTGCAGGTTCAAATGTTTTGATATATCGTCTTGAAAATGATGAATCTGACCAGTCGCCTTCGCTTTTCTTGCATTCTCCAGCTGTTAAACTGAGCTTTAAATATATCAAGAAAAAGATGGGCAAAAAGAATCAGTTTATGGGTGAGATTTTGACTACTTCTTCAGATAATACATTATATCCAAAATGTGTTCCGGTTATAGTGGATTTGATTACTGGTATGAAGGGATTGTTGCATAAACCAAAGAAACCTATTCCAAACGAAGTGGAAAAAGAAGATCAATCAATGAATTCTGATTTTGTTAGAACCTTTTTGGATGATACAGATATAAATTTTGGTGTCAGAATAGAAAAGCAAGCACTTTCTCTCAGTTGTGAACCAACAGCCAAAGTGGCTGCAATTGTTGGTCTTGAAGGTATATTTATTCAATTGAATACAAATGATTCACAAATACCTGGATTTAGTGTCTCCTTGTTGGTAGAGTCAATATCTGTTTTGTTGCAACACATCTATTCAAGAGACATTAGTGCTTCAGCTGGAATCAAAGATGTATTGATAAACAATACATTTGAATTTGGAGAAGTGGCAAGATTATTTTCATCGGGATCTATTAACAATGCTGACGCCTATATCAATGTAAAGCAATACCAGGATGTTGATTTGTTCATGGACATTTGGTTCCCTAAGAAATACTTTGAAATGTACTCGAGTTATGTACAGAAGACGAAAGAGGCTGAAGAATTACAAACTGATTATAAATCTGAAGAGTTGGCATTGGCGCAAAATAAAAACATATCATCAAGATTTAAAGAAGTTTCTACCACATATGCTTTCCCATGGATCCTTACTTTTGTTGTTTCTACCCTTAGTGTTCGAGTTGATTTTGGTCAATCCCTTGGTGATTTCAAGTTGGATATTTCTAATGTTTGGGCTGTTTCCAAAAAATCAATGGATTGGTCACAGAATTTAAAGACTGGAATTAGTGAAATTACATTATCTTCAGTTGGAAGATTGGGTGGTAATTTGTCCGTTAAAAACATCAACTTGCATACTGGAATTAGTTGGAAGCTTGAGCTGGGAGTCACTTTGGATGTTCCGTTGATTATGGTTTCTGGAGGAGTTGATGAACTACACTTGAAGATGTCATTTGATCACCACGTCATTGCTATTGCTAATATCGAAGAACTTTCCATGGATATTTATAATAAGAAAAGTGAAGTTTCAATTGCAAAGGATCATTTATTTGTGTCTACCAAGTTTAAAACAGCAGAGGTTTATATCACTTCTTTGACTGCATCTAATTTCTTAGATATTCATAATACAATTTCAAGAATGATACAAGATAACAAGAGGTCTTACAAAGAAACACTTCGGGACTCGTCAAAGGGTACATCGGACAATGAGAAGAAAAAGAAGAAGCAGGATCAAGAGAATCACTCAGAAAATGCTATATTGGAAACTGTCAAGAAATTGGAAACAAAGATTCATGTATCTGCAGGAAAAGTGCTAATTCATATTTATCCATCATCTGTTGGTAATACCAAAGTTTTGGTTATTAAACTTGATCAATCGAGGGCCAAATTCCAACAGAATGAGTATTATAGAGGCATTTCCAACGAGTTGGATTTGAAATTCAATGATCTAAAGGTTTCGTTATCGTCAAGAGTTCCAATTCTGGAAGATTTTGTAAATGAAGCACCAGTACCAGAGCTCATTGCAGCTGCCCGTCAAGCCAGAGGTGGAACAATATTTGTATTCCCATCATTTAGAATATCAATGAGAACATTCCAAAAATATGATTCCAATTTAATTGAGTATATGTTTCAATCTACTTTCAATGGGACTGTTGATATGAGGTGGAATTTAGGTTCAATCAATTTTATCAGAGAAATGTATTCCATTCATGCCAAGGCGTTAGAATCGAGAAGAGAATACAGACGAAAGATGCAACCATTTGATGAAGGTGCTCAAGCAATTGCCAAAAGCATTTTGGAACAGCAAATCAATGCAGAAGACACAACTCAAGAGATTGACGATGCTATAAAGGAAACCATTGAAAAAGTTGAAAGGTCATCGAAATATAGGTATGTTGCTTTAGCTACTCCAATCATAGAAGCACCTCAGTTGAAAGATTTGGGTAATGCAACTCCACCTTTGGAATGGTTTGGGCTACATAGAAACAAATTGCCTCACGTGACCCATCAATTGGCAATTGTTAGTTTGCAAAAGCTTATCCATGAGGTTGAATCGGAATACTCCAAAATGTTAGGAAAGGCTTGAATATTTTGTAAAGAATTAGTTAGAAACGGCAATATATATATTTATTAAGTTGTTTATGTACAAGACTCTCCATTTTCTAATGTGATAAATACCATCTACCCTTGGCTTTTCTTCTCTTGATCACATTTCTACCACCAACAGTTCTAAGTCTAGCTAAAAACCCAAAATTTCTCTTTCTGGTTCTGTTTGAAGGCTGATATGTGTTACCTCTTGATTTAAATCTTTGTTGCATCAACCCAACTACTGATTGCAAAGGAGATACTGATGTCAACTGGGTTATGCCTGGGAAAGTTAAAATTGAAGACCTGAAAGACACAGCAGATCTATTTATAAGCCCCGTGGTATTTTGTCGTAATATGCTTGAAAACATTGTTTGCTAATGGCTATGGAATTGGTGGAATCTACTTTGTCAACACAGTGGAAAATCCTATGATTGATTGAGAAAATTTTTTTGTATAGAGAACCAACGTGTCGTGTACTTTGGTCAGTACCATTTGATAGCTGGAAGTCCATCTCAGGTCCAGACAATTTTTTTTTTCAACCATTTTGGATATCCATCACTATTTCCCTGCAAGGATTAATATCATCATCAACAAGAGACAATGTCCGCCTATAGATCGAGAAGAGTGATTCCTTCCGCTATAAATACCCCAACTACAATAAGAGTCCACAAAGTTAGTAGTACAACCGACTCGGAGGCCGAAAGAATTTTGACCAGTTTCATAGATGCGAGTGAAATCAATATATCAGGAAAAGCTACAGGGGAAACAAATACCACTGGTCTTGCTGGAAATAACGAGAGTCCTGCCGTTTTATCACAATTGAAAAGAATCCAAAGAAGTTTGAGAGGTTTACCTCCATTGATAAATGAGGAATCGTTCACTAAATCGAATTCCACATCAGAAAGCACAGATCGTCCAAATAAGAAAATTAAATTTGATCAACTGGATGAGAGTCAAGCTGAAGAAGAAGCTATACTGATTGAAATTGACGAAAAGGAAAGTGAAAGTGGAGATACTGAAGAAGTAGTGGTGGAAGAAGAAGAAGATGAGGAGGAGGAAAGCGAACCTGAAAAGAAATCGAAAAGTAAAAAAGACAAGTCTCATAAAGACAAAGGTGACAAAAAGGAAAAGAAGAAGAAGAAGAAACATTCAGAGTAAGTTGTATGATTAAGGTCTTGTAGAGCTATGTATAGATACACGTGATGAGTCGTGCAAGACGCCTCAAATGCATAATTTTTTTTTTGTTTTGATTTTTTTTGGCAGCACAGATCCAGATTTTACTTCTTCTGTTCGCCTTTGTTTACCACTTAATTTATTTATTTCTACACCCAACAACAAATTATTCCTACAGAACCCCCTCAATATGAAGCGCAAGAGATCCACGATACCAGATAGTGAAGATGACGATAGTTTTGTCAATAATAGTGATTACGCTGAGTCAGCAGAACCTAGCCCCCACGAAACTGAGGAGAACATCACCAAAGATATCTCACACACAGATCTAAACGCTCCAGTGACACCAAATAAAGATCCTTTGGAACATAACAAGGATGATAATCCAGCTGAAATTCATGTTTCAAATAAAGTAGCATTTGATTCACCCACAGTCTTGAATGCCGATTTGGAGACTTCTCAAACTGCTACTATCAACACAACCAAAGAAACTGGAATAAAACATCCAGAGATGAAAGGCTATAGTTCCCCGTTATCGTTAAGTGCACATAATTCTATATCCCAAGAAAGCAAAGAAAATGTTTCCCTGGCACCAAAAATCGAACCCAGATTGGTAATTGATAAATTGGTGCTTACGAATTTCAAATCTTATGCAGGCAAAAAAACAATTGGTCCATTTCATGCTTCTTTTTCCGCAGTCGTGGGTCCGAATGGAAGTGGGAAGTCAAACGTTATTGACTCTATGTTATTTGTGTTTGGCTTCAGGGCGTCTAAAATGAGACAGGGGAAATTAGCTGAATTGATTCACAATTCAGGGGGCCATAAACCTGAGTTTTGTCAGGTTGATATTCATTTCCAATTGGTTACAGATGATCCACTTGATCCACAACTGGCAGATGTCATTCCTGATTCTGAATTGGTGATTTCAAGAAAAGCATTTAGGAATAATCAATCACTGTACTACATTAATGGCAAGACGAGTAGTTATACAGAAGTCACGAATTTATTGAAAGCCAAAGGAATCGATTTGGATCATAAGAGATTCCTTATATTGCAGGGGGAAGTTGAATCTATTGCTCAAATGAAAGCAAAAGCCGAAAAAGAGAATGACGATGGATTATTAGAATACCTTGAAGATATCATTGGAACCTCAAAGTATAAACTGTTGATTGAGGAGAGCGTGCTTCGAATTGATGAGTTAAATGATGTTTGTCTAGAGAAAGCGAATAGGTTTGACTTGGTTGAAAAAGACAAAGACTTATTAGAAGAAAAGAAAACAGAAGCACTCCGCTTTTTAGAATTAGAAAAGAAATTGATTAATTCTAAAAGTATTCAGTACCAAATTAATATCTACCAATCTCAAAAGCAACTTTTGGTGAGGCAAAAGGAAGCAGATGAAGTTAACAAAGAACTCGAAGAGAACGCCGAATCAAATAAAGAGATGTTGGAAGGAATCGAGAAAGAGATGAAACAACAACGAGAAATTGAAGAGGTGATGAAGAGCCTTTCAACTGATATCGATACTTTGGGAAAACAACGCAAAGATGTCAACAAAAAGAATGTATCATTAGAAGAGAAATCAAAAAATGTATCCAACAAATTGAAAAAGATTCAGAAAACGTTAGAGCAACTGAATCAGGCTGTGAGCAGTTCAAATCAGAAACTTTCAAACTATGCTGCCTCCACGGATAAATTTAAATCTGAAGTAGAAAGATTGAATGGTGAACTAGAAATAGAGGAATCAAAGTTGGATAAGATAAGACTGAGTTTAACAGAGAAAACTAGTGAATTCACCAAAGAGATTCAACAATTACAGGAGAAATTAGAACCGTGGGATACCAAATTGCAAGATAAAGAGAATGCGATTAAGTTGATTGAATCTTCTATATCTATCTTGCGTACTCAATTGAATAGCACTACAGAGCAATTGGAAAGACACAAAGAAAGATTGCTAGAAATTAAAAAGTCTGGTAAGGAAAAAGAGGCAGAAATTCGAGAAGCTCAATCTAAATTGGAACAGATAAACGAACAAATAGCATTAGGTGAAGAGCAATGTTCTGCAGCGAAGAATAGCTTGGATAGTTTTAAAGCCCAGTTAGTTAATCATCGTGATAAGACACAGGACTCAGCTAATATTGTACAAAGTAGTGAAAATAAAAACAAGGTGTTGACGTCGTTGCTTCGATTGTCCAACTCCGGGAGAATCGAAGGATTTTATGGGAGATTAGGTGACCTTGGAACCATTGACGAAAAGTATGACGTTGCTATATCAACAGCAGCAGCAGCTGGATTGGATTCGATGGTTGTTGAAAGTGTGGAAACAGCACAACGTTGTATTGAATATTTGAGGCAGAACAAGTTGGGTTTTGCGAATTTCATTTGTTTAGATAAACTTCGAAAATTTAATTTGGCTCCTATAAAAACTCCAGGGGATCCAAGTTCAATTAAAAGATTGTTTGATTTGATACATCCAACAAGTCCCAAATTTGCACCAGCATTTTATAGTAAAGTTTATGATACATTGGTTGCTCCTAATTTGAATGAAGCCAAGAAAGTTGCATATGGAGCAAAGAGATGGAAAGTTGTCACTCTTGATGGAAAAATTGTGGATACATCAGGTACAATGTCAGGTGGTGGTAATTATGTATCTAGAGGGGCTATGAGACTTGGTAATTCTGCAAATGCAAATGATCAAATTATTACTCAAGATGAATTGGATGCCATGAAACGTAAATTGGCTGAAATGGAAAGTGAATTTGAGAAAATGAATTCAAATTATAATAATAAAATAGAAATTTTGAACAAATTGAAGAGTCTTAAACCTGAAACGGAATTCACTATCCTGAGATTAGAATTAGATATTCAATCATTAGTTTCTGAAAAGAAAGAAGTGACCCAGATTTGTAAAAATTTAATAGCTGAGCAACAAAAAATGGAGGGAAACAATCCGCTTGAAGATGAATTATCACTTAAGGAAACAGCATTGGAGGAACTTCAAGTTACAAAAACAGAAATCAAATCACAAATGAGTGGATATGAAGATCTGATTGCTGGTTTACAGAAGAAGATCATGGATATAGGAGGTGTTGAATTAAAAGTTCAAAGTTCCAAAGTTGATTCTATTAAACAACAAATTTCTATTATTCATGAAAAGACTTCGGGCGATCGTATGACTGTGAAGAAGTTGGAGAATGAAATCAGTAGACATAGTAAACTTATTGAATCATCTACCAAAGAACAAGAAGAAGCACAAGCGGAGTTGGAGACCATACGAGAAAAGCAAAGTGTTGTTAGTGCTAAATTAGAGGAGTTAAATTCTAAGATCAATGAACTTGAATCGTCGCAACATGAACAAGAAGATTTATTAGAAAAATTGAAACTTGAACTTGAAGAGAAACAGGATCAAATCAATAAATTCAAACTGGCAGAGATTGAACTTCAGAACAAGCTAGAGAAATACAATGGAGCAATTAAGAAATTAAATCATAATATTGAACTTAACGAAGAAGAATTGGCAGCATTGGTTGTGAGAGATGTTGGTCCATACATTGGTTGGCTAGATGAACTGGAGCAAAGTAAATATAATGGTTCGTTAATTGATCGATTATCAGAAGAAGATATTGCTGATGTAGATTTAGAAGCCATTAATACCGAGACAGAAGAGTTGGAAAGTTACATGGCCAATGTTAAGGTTGATATTGAAATCTTGAAAGAATATGGAGTCAAGATTGTTGAATATCAAGAACGGAAACTGGATTTGAATTTAGCTGTTTCAGAACGTGATGATAAGAAGGATTATTGTGATGATTTGAAAAGGAAACGATTGGATGAATTTATGATTGGGTTCAATACCATTTCAATGACTTTGAAAGATATGTATAGAATGATAACTATGGGTGGTAATGCTGAATTAGAATTGGTTGATAGTTTAGATCCATTTTCTGAGGGGATATTATTTAGTGTGATGCCACCTAAAAAATCATGGAAAAACATCTCCAATTTATCTGGGGGAGAGAAAACATTGAGTTCATTAGCATTGGTCTTTGCCTTGCATAAATATAAACCTACTCCATTATATGTGATGGATGAGATTGATGCTGCTTTAGATTTCAGAAATGTTTCCATTGTTGCTAACTATATTAAAGAACGAACCAAAAATGCTCAATTTGTGGTTATTTCATTAAGAAATAATATGTTTGAACTTGCACAACAATTGGTTGGAATATACAAGGTGAATAATATGACAAGCAGTGTATCGCTAGCAAATGTTGAAATGCATTAAATATATATATAGGTATGTAATATTCTTTTTTTAACTATATTTCCAATTTATGTATATTTAACTTCCATTGAGGTTCTATTGAAGTTCCAAACCCATCTTCCCATTTCCGTTTCAATTCAAAATGTTCATCCAAATAATCAATCATATCAACCATATTTTTCTTTTCATTTAAACCTTTGATATATTTTTTCGGCACCATATCATCTAATAATTGAGCCACATGATATTGTGCAAGTTTATAAGGTAATCCATATTCAATCACAAATGACATAAATCGTTCAACTGCACCCCATGGAGTCTTATCTAAACCGGTAAACAATGCCGGATTACTCAATACCCCTCTTGCAGACATCACACCTTGTACACCTGTATATTCTGCAATTTTATTACAATCATTCAATGTAAAACAATCACCATTTGCAATCACAGGAATACTTTTTTTAACATTATCTCTTATTATTTTAATAGCTTCTAAATTCACAGGGACGGTAGATCTTGTATTTTTAGTTCTACCATGAACTGTAATCATATCAGTACCTGCTTCACTAACTTGTTTAACAAATTCAATAGTTTGATTAATATCTTTATGTATCCGAATTTTAGTATCTATACATATCAAATCTCCATATTTATCCTTTACACTCTTGATTAATTTTGAAACAAGTTGTGGTTCAGACATTAAAGCTGCCCCTATTCCTTCTTTAACTTGTTCCTTTATAGGACATCCACAATTTATCCCTACACCATCAACAAAAGGATGTATCATATCAACAAATTTCATGAAATCTTCAACATTATTAACTCCAACTTGTACAATTACACATTTATCCCCTGGGTTAGTGGTGAAATCAGTATATCTAGCAATGGAATTACGTACAAATTCTCGAGCTAAAATCATAGGAGTATAAACTATATCAATATTATAACTTCGACATAATTCTCGAAATGGGAGTTTGGAATATCGAACCATGGGTCCGGAAATATATGCTGGTCTTCCTTCTTTTTCATTACATCGTTTTATTATTTCTGTTGGTTTGTAATGTGGGTCTCTTCGTAGTTGTTGTGTAGGCATGGTTGATGAGTTGGTTGCACTGATACTGATGCAAAGAAAAATTTTTTTTTATACTTTGAATGCTGCTGCTTTCTTTACACATTGAAATTTGGGTCACGTGCCAAAAAATCAAAAGATGAATCCCTATATCTATCAACTATATGCTTTATTTTTTTTAATAGACTATATAGTTTTCTAATCTTGTATTTCATTCATGGTTAACAATAAAGATAAACCTTTAAATTGATCTACTTTGTTTTCTAATTCGATATATTGTTGCATTATATTTTTGGATTTGGTTTTTTTTGTTAATATAAATAATGAGAACTGGGGGGATTCCTACGCAGAGAGGGTCCTTCTTTTCTCTATATTTGAGATTCATTTGATTATTCAATTTGGGAAAATAATTTAAAAAGGGAAAAACGGAAAAGGTGTTTGCTTTAATTTGTTAGTTTTTGATTTATAGGGGCGGGGGGTATCTATACATATTGTTGTAGTTGCTTTATTCCAATGTCTAATGGTTGCCAAAAAAAAAAAACAATACTGCATATACCCCAAGTGACATATGGGTACATTGGCCAGTTTACTGTATATATATATATATATATTGGGAAGTTTCGCAAAGGACCTGTCAACAAAGGTATCAAGAATGAAAGATGACTAAATATTAGATTTACCGGCTTGACTACTAGTAGGTCATTACTACTATTATACATCACATCATAACCTATTTACGACATTATTGACAAGTGTTTGGTTGTTAAGCACTGTACAAAAGCCTGTACACATCCTCAGTTGTTCATAGAAGGTTGATGACTGCGTATCACCACTTGAATTTAATGAGATAAACCAGATACAAGTGAATCATCAACTGGAGGGCAGAAGGAAGTCGAACACGTTCAGCATGACCTGTTACAAGAAGTGTTTCTTTTGAGACACAACGTGGGGGTGGGCATATTACAAGTCATCAACAATATACTAGAATTATTAGAAGGTTTTAGTTCTAGTATTGCTTGGCAACTTATATGCTAATTCACGTATAAATAAACCCTGAAGAAGCAGTTGGGGATGTGATGTGATGTGATACGTATCGCGCGTTTTATTTTATAACGTGTGTCTATATAAATATATATCACATTGTATTTTTATTGGGCCAGAAAATTTTTTTTTTTCAGATTTCAGATTTGGCAACCTCGTCTTATTACCCATACCACGAATATCATGTCGAAATTATTAGTTAATACCCTTGGGCTAGGTACTATTGGAGGCACTGCTTTGTATTTCTGGGGAAGATCTTCATCACCTACTCCATCTGTCCAATCCACCGGTTCTTCTACTTCTTCATTACCGACACCTTACAAAGGTGGTAATGGTGGTGGTGGTGGTGGTGGTGGTGGTGAAGTATTTGATCCATCTATAGTTAACCCACAAGGATTTTTCAAGTTTGGATTTCCTGGACCAATCCATGATTTAGCCACCCGATCTGAATTTGTTAGTTGTTATGATCGATCCACTAGAAATCCATATTGGGTAGTTGAACATATAACTAAAGAATCATTACGTAAAGATTCATCTAATGGAGATAGGAAAAGATCAATATTTAAAGAAGATGAAAATATTCCATTTAAATTTAGAAATAAATTACGTGATTATTTTAGATCAGGTTATGATAGAGGTCATCAAGCACCTGCTGCAGATGCTAAATTTAATCAATTGGCAATGGATGAAACTTTTTATTTAACTAATATGTGTCCTCAAGTTGGAGATGGATTTAATCGAGATTATTGGAGTCATTTTGAAGATTTTGTAAGACGATTAACTAATCAATATGATGATGTAAGAGTAATGACTGGTCCTTTATATTTACCTAAATTAGATTCAGATGGGAAATATAGAATTAGTTTTGAAGTTATTGGATCTCCTCCAAATATTGCAGTACCTACTCATTTTTTTAAATTAATTGTTGGTGAAAAAAATGGATCTGATAAAATTAGTGCTGCTGCTTTTGTTTTACCTAATGATATTATAGATAATAGTACTCCTTTGATTAGTTTCCAAGTACCTATAGAAGCATTGGAAAGATCTAGTGGATTGGATTTGTTGCAAAAAGTTCCTTATTTTAATAAACAAGATTTGTGTAAACAAGTGAAATGTGATATTATAGTTAGAGAATTCCCAAAGCAAGTAAATAATGTGTTAGCATTACCTCCTGGTAAACAATAGAGAGAAATAATTACATATATATATATAGGTTTTTTTTTTAAACAACAATGTTTTAATATATTAATACTATTAATTTACTCAAATTAAAAAACATATGAATAATTTTTTTTTTGTTTCAGTTGTATGAGGTGTTGGGAAATAAAATGAACGAAATGATGAAGTATGGAATGGAAGGGGGGGTGGGGGGATATCCTCTCTAAATTGTCTAAGAAAACATCTCTAGATGATTAAAGCAGCACCAACAGCAACTAAACCAGCGACACCCAAGCTAACACCAGTGGAAGCACCTTTAGCAGAGGAGGAAGAAGTTGAGTTTGAAGAAGAATTCTTGGTGTCTCTTTTAACACCAGTATATTCGGATTCATCAACCAAGACAGTCTTGGTGACTGGTTTTTTGGTTTTGTTGAATTTACCGTATCTGTGAGTACCAGCTAAAATAGAAAAGATTGTTAGTAAAATATATTGAAAAATTTTTTGGAAAGCCTGGAGGAAGACTCTGATTATCTCTGAAAAAAACATAAACATTGATGAATATTCAAAAACATGTTTCTCCAATTGTATATGCATGTTAAACAGTAATCGTAGTCCCAATGGCTTGTAGTAGGTAGTCCATTTACATACTTTCTTTTGGAGATTCAGATCTACTGGTCTTGTCGAAACGACCCCATTTGTGAGTTGTTTGGGTGACGTATTTGGTGACGGTTTCTCTTTCGGCAGTTTCTTTTTCACCACTACCGGCGGCAGCTAAAGATGAAATAGCAACAACAGTGGCAACAGTAGAAAATTTCATGGTTGATGATGATAAATTGTTTCGTTGGGTTAAGAAAGAAAAGAATTATAACAGAGTAGTGTTTTTTTTTGGCCTTGCGAAGAGTGAGAAATATAAAGGTCCAACAAGCAAACAAAACAATAAGTAATTTATTACCGCACAAAATTATAAGTAGTAATCTATTAGATTAGGAGACAAAAGAAACAGAAACAGAAACAGAAGAGTCGTGTAGAAATGCAAAATAATAACAAACGAATTAAAAAAACTAAATTAAAATACCGCATTTCCTAAAATGTTATAGGTCAAAACAACACAACTACAACTACAATTAAAACCATCTAGTATGTGCTGCTAATATAACTGTGATTAATACAACCTCCTCACATGACTAGGTTGCAAACAGGACAAGGTGGTTGTTCAATCAAGATATTGTATTGGTAGAGAGATGTTGTTTCTTACCACATTGCTATTGTTCCTCCTCCACATGCAATCTATCTTAATCAGTTACACCAGCAAGCCTCTGGGCTTTATCTCGTATCGTACGCTTGTCTAATACGCCCAAGCCCAACCTCTCTCTCTCTCTCCCGCCGCCGCCGCCCCGGCAGTAAAATTTTCGGATTATTCATTCATTCGCTACGCACAAAAATTTTTTTTTTTTTTAATGCTGGTGGTGAAAAAAATTAAAAAATTTAATCAAACGTATTTCAGCTCTACTTCTTTCTTAGCAGTGTTTCTTGTTAGAGGGTCTCTGGGTTTGATGGAGTAGGATATAGAGATACGATGAGTAGGAACAAGGTATGACGACATTTGAACTAGGGCAGGGCAGACAAGTTAAGCTTTTTCAACGGGGGTTTTACTACTGTGGTATAATTTATCTCAATTTATTTTTTCTTGTCTGCTATGTTCCGCCGGCTTTAATAGATCCGAAGTTACCATTAATGAGAAGGAACGGAACACGTTTTGTGTCACCAGTGAATTTTATCATCCACGGAATTAATAAACTAAACCGTTTTCTCTCTTTTTGCAAGCACTTGGTTGGTAAAATTACACCCAGATTTGATATTTGACCCAGCAGCATGTTTGATTGTTTTCTTCTAAACTATTACATGATGAATTTCTACCCCTAATGCAATTCTACATCTATACAGTCATGACTAATAAATACAGTATCTCATAATAACATTTTATATAAATATATAAATAAATACACAACCAACTGTCTCTCTCTCTCTCTCTCTTATTCAACACTTGATAAACTATCGAAAAGAACAGAAATACTTTCACCAAAATGATCTCTTCTAATACATTCAGCAAAGATTGGAGAAACATCAATAACAACCAATTTTTCATTATATTTTTCAATTTGATCCTTTGGGATAGGATAAGTATTAGTAACCACGATTTTATCAATACATTTTGAATCAGTTAAATTTTCTAAACAATCATCATTAAAAACACCATGAGTACCAACTACATAAACTGCTTTTGCTCCACAATTTAATCGTAAATGTTCTGCTGCTGCAATGAATGAATTTGGTTTATCAATCATATCATCTAATATAATTGCAACTTTATCTTTTACATCACCTACTAAAGTGATCAATTTTTCTTCACTTAATGCTGCTGGTTCATCTTCATCATCTGATCCATTAGCATCATATGTTCCTCCCAAGACATCACTATGTAAGTTTATACCTTCTGTTAAATGATTTGGAGTTGTGGTGGTACTACCATTGACTTGATAATCGTCATCCACAACGTGACCTTGGACGACTCTTGCAGTTTGTAATTCAGATACGATATTATCTTGACCTTCTTCAATGATTTGAGCATGTTTTAATTCTTTCTTTTTAGCATATTCATCTTGAGTTCTTCTTCTATCAGTATGTATCATTGCGAAATTTATTTTTAAAGAATCAGCTAAAGCAGTTACTCTTTTAGTACCACCTGGATTTTTAGAAACAACAACAGCATTTCCCCAATCTGAAATATGATGACGAATCCAACGTGCTAATGTTGGAGCTCCAAATAAATTATCAACTGGTTTACTGAAAAACCCTTGCATTTGAGAAGCATGTAAATCCATTGAAACAACATGATCAGCACCTGCCATAACTAATAAATTAGCCAACATTCTAGCAGTGATTGCTCCTCTATGTTTTTTCATTTTAGATTGTTTAGAATATGGAAATTGTGGAATAACAGCAGTTATTTTATTAGCTGATCCACCACGACATGCTGATATTAAAATCAATAATTCCATAATATGATCATTTATAAATGGTGATCCACTTTGTATAATATAAACATCTTCATCTCGAACTGAAATTCCAATTTGTACTGATGTTTCACCATTGGAGAATTTTTTTAATGTACATGGGGCTGGTTCAACTCCTAATCTGTCACATACTAATTGTCCTAATTCTGGATGACTGGAACCAACAAAGATCTTGCACTTACGCATGTTTAATGGAGAAGAAGAAGAAGAAGAAGAAGACGATGACAACGTGGATACTAAAGGGATAAAACCAATTTGAGAAAAGGGAAGATGAGGAAGAAGTTTTTTTTTTCTGACTCGACTCGTTCCACTCATCTCTGATTTGATTTGCGGGACACACACTACACTATATACAATGAAAAAAAAAAAATAACATATACAACGTATAGTTATTTAAATGGTGTATTATTATTAGATTAATTATGGAATATAGAGAAGTTATAAGAAATTCAAAATTATATCAAGATATAAAAAATTCATTAAAAAACCTCCTAGTTATTGATAATAATATAAAAACAATACGATGTTTAGCATTAGGTTCACCAACAACTAATAAAAATGCAAAATATCAATTAGCTTTGATTTTAGAATTACAATCATTATTAAATGTTGAAATTGTATCTTTATATGATCCTGTTTTTAATGATGATGATTTACAACTTTTCCAAACATTGGGGTTTATAATTGAAGAAGAATTTACTAGTGGTGGTGCTGCAAATGGTGAAGAAGATACTTTATTTTTCCTACCTCATGCATCATTAGAATTAACAGAAACGATTTTAAATGTTAATAAACCAAGGTATTTCCTAGCTAATGATATAATTACTCATACTGATAGATTGACAAAGAAGAAGTTGGCTGATGGGTATCCTACACTTTCTATACTTGTTCATCTTCTACAAACGACAGAAAACAACAAGAAAAGTGATGATGATGGGTTTATACCTGTTGTTAGTAGTAGGAAAAGATTTAAAGAGCCAATTATTAAATATGATGTTGATTCGGTTTATTTTAATAAAGTATACATCTCACGTTATCTATGTAATAATAATGGTAATAATGGTAAAAAGAATAATGATCCTTGGGGAAATTCATTCACTGATTTAGCATATCATTATATAGTTTAATATTCAAATTTCAAATTTCAAATTTCAAATTTTCAATTCAATCTTGGTTTTTTCAATATTGGATCATTAGTATTATTATTATCAGTATTATTCGTACCATTATTATTCGGCGTATTCGTATTATTCGTATTCGTATTATTATTACCACTCTCTTGATCAACAATTTCACCTCCTCTTTTTGGGTCTAATAAATGTTTAGATAAAATAGCATATAAATCATCTTTAGTAAAAGGTTTAGCCAAAATATCAGACATTCCATTTTGTAAATAAGTAACTAAATCATTATCTTCAATATTACCAGTCATTGCAATTATAGGAGTTTTAGTATCAAATGATCGAATAATACTAGTTGCTGAAGCACCATCTAAAGTAGGCATTACAATATCCATTAATACTAAATCATATTTTGTATTTTCAACTGTTGAAATTGCATGGAAACCATCAGTTACAACAGTTACCAGACATCCATATTTGATTAAGAATTTACGACATAATTGAATACACACATTATCATCTTCAACTAATAATACATGGAATTTAGAATTTGGGACAGTGGTGGTGATGATTTGTGTGGCTGCTGTTGCTGTTGCTCCTGCTACTGCTGCACCTGTTGCTACTCCTGATGATGATGCTGCGTTGGGTGGAGATGCTGATGTGCTGATTGTAACTCCTGGTTGTGGTTGTGGTGGTGATTTCGGAGATATTGTAGGTACGCTTGATGAGTTTGCTCTCCCAATGGTCTGCAGTTGTGGTGGTAGTGGAGGATTAACTATAGTACCAAGCTGGGTTTGTGAAGGAGGTCCCAGTGATAGTATCGGTGGTGACGGACCTTGTCCTTGCGGTGGTTGTTGTTGTTGTAATGTTGATGCTAAACCTGGTGGTGGTATCGCAGATGTTGTAGGTGGAATTCCTCCTGTTAATGGTGGTAATGTACCTGGAGTAGGTGGTTGCATAGTAACAACAGATGGTGGACCTGAAGGAATACGCGTTTGAGATAATGGCAGATGTTGTTGTTGTTGTTGTTGTAGTTGAGATTGCAGTTTACTCAACTGTATACCAGTTGGTCCTCCAACTCCTATTCCTCCAACTGGACTTGTGATTGGACGCATAGTTCTCCCTATCAATTGTGGATGATGCAGCAAAGGAGACAGTAGATGTTGTGAAATGCTTGGTAAGGCTGTATCTGACAATGAATTCATATTATTATTATTGATATTATTTGATGATGATGATGATGTTGAAGATGAATCTGGGGGTGGGAAATCTAGTGGTGGTATTTTGATTCCACTTTGTAACATTGAATTTATTAAAATGTTTATAGATCGATGATACCTTTCATTAAAAGTGTTTATGGAAACAATATTTTCAACCACAGTTTTATATTTTCTTTCCAATATTGTTATTTCTTGATGTAATGATTGATTTTCCTTTTTTAAAGTTTCCATTTGTTCTTTTAAATTATTTGTTGCTGAAGTTAAATGTGAATAATTATGCGTACACACTGATTGTTGTTGTTGTTGTGAACCATTATTATTACTCGATTCGGATTTATTTGTTGTATTAATGGTGGAGTTGTTGTTGTTATTATTGGCAGCCTTTTTAGCAGTTGGACCTTTACGTTTAATATTTTCCAAAGCCTCGGTATCATTAACTCTAAAATCAGGATGTTTAAATTCCCAAGCATCTTCTCCATAAGGATATGAAGCTTTTGCTTCATTTGAAATTTTCACTTTATGGAAATCATATTTATTTAATTGACGAACAAAACTAGCAAAATTAGAATGTTTAAAATGACGTGGTAGTATATCTTTAGTAAATTCATTTGTATTTATAACAACAAAACTATCACCATTAA
>JAKTVG010000006.1:70017-118501 GCA_030557085.1 Candida gigantensis
GGGGGGGGGGGGGGGGGAGGAGGTAAGAAGGCAAGACAAGGCAGATATTAACCGGTTGTTAGTGAAATGATAGTGGGTAGGTAGGTAGGTATGTAGGGAGTGTGAAAGGTTTGGATAATAAGAGTGGTGAAAAATAAATAAATAAATAAACAAGTAAGTAAATAAATAAAGTAGAAAAGAAAATGATTTCGTATTTATTAACGTATATATATACTGAACGAGAGAAAAAAAGACAGTAAAGTATAAGTTCATTTTTATTATGTGAGTATTTTTTTTTTTTTTCAACATAACATCTGGTAAGGGCACTACCATACATACACAGTGTACATAATAGGAATACTAAGTATCTGTTTGCTACACAAAACCAACACACCCAATATATATTTTCAACGGATCTCGAGGATGTTAATAAGTCAGCGATGATAATTCACCAGTAGTTTCTACTATATGTAATGAGATTAATTTACTAGATTGCTTGCTATCTGTAATTAATCTACCCCTTTTCTCCTCCTCCTCCTCCTCTGTCCCCCTTTTTTTCTATCCTAATCTTTACCCTTTGTCTACGTTTTTGGCATTTATCATACCCCTACCCCTTGTTTCAAGATGACCGAAGCGATCTTTCAATCAGCATCTTTTTGGGTGGGAGTTGGTTATTTTGGGATTGACTTAACCCTTAAAAAGCCAGCCACTTGTAATAGAATAAAAAGGACAGCGGGTTATTATGTTACACGAGATATCTCTTACGATGTGATATGATAATGATATGTATGAACTAGATTACATTTAACATTACAGAGATGCTGATGATGCTAATAAATCTTTTTTTTTGTGTGCCCCTTGCTTCTTCCTCGACAATGTTGTTGTTGTTCCACATTTTGTGCCATCTCTAAATCTGAAACACGCACTGCGCATACTACTACCACCACCACGGGCACGCGCACGAACGGGCTGGTACTCCCTCCCTCGCTCGCTCGCTCGCTTGGTATGCCCCCCGTCAAAAAAAAAACTACACAACCGACTAAATCATTTTTTTTTCAGTTTCGTCAAAGATATCATTCTGAAACAATGTCACAAACAATAGACAAGCCATCTTTACATATCCATCCATCATTCTATGGAGTCTACATTCTTCAATCTATCCCTAAACCAAGAAGTACATACATTGGATCAACGCCTGATCCTCAAAGAAGACTTCGTCAACATAATGGAGATTTAAAAAATGGAGGTGCTTTTAAAACTAAAAAAAATGGTAGTAGACCATGGAATATGATTTTTTTAATTTATGGGTTCCCTTCACGTGTGGCTGCTTTACAATTTGAACATGGATTACAACATGCTTATCAGACTAGATATATTGATGAGGAAAAGAGGATTATGAAGAATTCAAAACTGGGGGTGGGTGTGCCGGTGAAATTGGGTAATGTTCGATTATTATTGAGTAGTAGTAAATCAGGTGGTGGTGGGTTTGATAAAATGGGATTAAAAGTGGCTATTTTTGATGAAAAAGTTTACAAAATTTGGATAGAGAATAAATTTAATGTGGAGGAATGTAATGTACCTTGTCAATTATATGGATTTGAAGAATTTTGTAATGATGTTGTAATAAAGAATTCAAAAATTGATATTGATGATATTGAAATTGCAAAACAAGTGATTTTAAATAATAAATTATCTTGTGATGTATGTAATGAAGAAATTAATTATTTCCCAGATGATATAATTCCTGATATTTCAACTCGTCAAGATTTAACTATTTATTTATCAAATGGTAATTTCCCTTTAATTGGAATTTGTAATGATCATGCATTCCATTTGAATTGTATCGCAAGGCAACAACTCAATAATGATTTCTTGATACCTGATATAGTCACTTGTAATGTATGTCAACTGAATTTAAATTGGAATGATATAATTAGAGTTTCTACAAGATTACGATATTATATTCTTAAAGATTCTGTTAATTTAACTTCATATACTCAACAACAACAAACACAACAAACACAAGAACAAGAACTACTATAATTCATCATGTTCAATTTCACTGTCTTCTTCTTTTGTTGTTGTGAAACTAAATGGAATTTCCCAATTTGAATTAATATCAACACCAGGTTTATTAATATTAATGATTTTATTATCAACAGAAGCAACAATGATTTTTTCAATACCAATAATAGGTTTATAAGAACCCGAAATGACATTAGACTTGATAATATTATCAATCACAGAGAATTGAATCTCCACACCTTTTGCATTTATTGATTCTCCATCATCAACGTATAATTTCCCAATTGCTTGATTTTTAGTATTTAATGCAATTATTAAAGTATATGGATCATTAGTCATTAATTTTGTAGATCTTCTATATCTTGTTTTCATAGGGATTATTGAACCACTTTTTAAAAGAATTGGGATATCTTTAAGTCCAACTTGTTTAGGGATTTGAGGATTATAAATCCCTTGTATTTCCCCATTTGTGAAATCATAATATATTGAGTTGTTTTCTTCTTCTGGTAAATGGAATGAAATTTCAGTTGCTCCTTCATCAGTTATTGGTTTAACTAATATCCCAGAATCACCCAAGAAAAATTCATCATCAATTTCATAATTTTGTAAAAAATTAGGATTTTCATAAAAAATCGGTTTAATAACTGGTATACCCGAAACACTAGCTTCATAGAAACAAGTATAAAATACAGGTAACAAAGCATATCTTAATCGTATAGCATCTCTAATATACGTAGTATATGGATCACCAATTAACCAAGGTTCTCTTCTTCTTGAATCAATATGAGCATGTGCTCTAAAAAATGGATACCATATTCCAGTTTGATACCAACGAGTTAATAATTCATTTGTTGGATTACCGAAAAATCCTCCAACATCAGCACCTGCAAAGGGCATCCCGACAATATTTGAAGTTAAAATCATAGGAATGGAAATTTTGAGATATTCCCATTTTGACATATTATCACCTGTCCACATAGCTGCTGTTCTTTGAGATCCTGCGAAAAATGAACGAGTCAAAATAAATGGTCGTAAGTTTGGGGTACGTGTTAGAAGTGAATTATAAGTTGTTTCATGATATGTTAATCCATAAAGATTATGTACGGATCGATGTTCCCATTGTCCAAAATGTAAATTGTCTCGTGGTGATGTTGTTTCTGGTCCATTGAAAACAGAAGGTTCATTCATATCATTCCATAAATGGATATTATTTGCACCTGCGGGCATAAATTGTTGATGTTTTTCATCCCAGAATTTTTGAGCATTGGGGTGGAAAGTATCAATCCATATTGATTCTCCAGGCCAACAATGTCCATAATATGGATCATTATTATTAGAATCTTTCATTGATATACCATGGTGTAAAATCTCTTCACTTACATCATATCCAGTTTTAATATGAGGATCAATAATAACTACTAAATTCCTACCAGTACGATTTAAAACTTGTAACATTTTATCAGGATTACCAAAATTTTCCAGATGCCAAGTGAAATATTTTTTATTATCAGTATATTCAATATCTAACCACATTGTATCCATTGGGATTTTAAATTCATCAAATTTAGAACTTACTTCCAATACATCTTTTTCATCATTATAATTCCATCTACATTGATGATATCCTAATGCAAATAAAGAAGGTAATTGAACATTCCCTGTTATTTTCCCATATTGTTGATTCACTTTTTGTGGGGTTGATTCAATAATTATAATGAAATCTAATATCCCATTTTCAGACATCCAATGAACAGTACTACTGTTGTTGTTATTACTTTTTTTATGAATATCAACATATGTATCAGCACTATTTATCCAAAATATCCCAATTGATACATCTGGTTTAATTGCTAATAATAATGGAATCGATCCATACATTGGTAATCTTGAATTTGGTTCATATTCAAAAATATCAACATTATATAATCGATAAGGTTCTTTTGTGGTGGTATCTTTTAATAATAAAGAATCAGCATGTTCAGGAATGCCATATAAATTGGTATCCCCCAAGATTTTAAAATCAAGACCAATTGATTCTGGTCCAATTGGTAATTTATCCTCTTTGGAATCAGTAAAAGAATCAGAAAACATATCAAAATTTGATTCTTCAGGGATTAAATTCAATTCATTATTTTGTTTTATTCTTCTATGTTCAATATTTAAAAAATTTTCATCATTTATAATTAATTGTTCAATTTGTTTATATTTGAAAATGAATAAAATAGGTTTGAAATTAATTGAAATTTCATGATCTTTACCATATTTAATCATAATTTGATCTTTAGTTTGACTAACTTTAAAATCTTTCGTAGTAGTAACCCCTTCTTTCTTGAATGCCCAAGTTGCTGTCTCATTATACCTATATGGATTAACAACAACCCCATCATTTTGTAAATTATCAATAACCAGTTCAGTCAATTTAAATCTAAAATTATCTTCAACAAAACTAATTTCAAAAGGAAATTCAATGACATTATTTAAAGTAGGTAATTTTTTCAAAACAACACCTTTAATTATCCCATCATCTACATCTCCATCATTTCCAAATTCAATTGATTTGGATGAAATATAATAAGGTGATTGAAATTGTTCTTTAGTGGTGGATACTTGTTTTGCATAATGTCTATTTCTATGACAGAAGCCTGATTGATTACATGTTTTGAATAAGTAGTCCTTGACTGCATTCACTGATGCAATAAGCAAGACTATAGATAGAAATGCTTTCATGGTAGATTGGGTTGGGGTTGTTTTGGGCTGTGGTGGTGAAATAGAAGAAAGTCGCGTAGTATTAATAGTTAGTGAAAAATAATTTATTTATTTAGTCCAGGGACCAAACCCACCACCGAGACCGACATAAGGAGAGACAAAGTCGTCGTAGCAAATGTATGAAGTGAATTTTGAAAGGGGAGAAGAAGCGAAGCGAAGCTCCCCCTCCAAAAAAAAGGAAAATCAGAACAGAACAGAACAGACATTAACATACTTGACAAAACATATAATCATTGGGAAAAACTTTGCGTCAACAACAATGATAACTGATTAAATATGATTTATCATAACTTAACAACATATTAAGAGATTATATAACTACCAATTTGGGGAGGTACAATTTGGGATGCGACTATTGAGGCGGAAAGTAGTGGATATAATCACCACTGAAGAAATGGAACACAGTGGAATGTATACCTACAATATGAGGATGAGGGGGAAGTTACTAAGTAGGGTTTGAATGTATTTATCAAATGTCAATTTAAGAGGTGATGATGTAATAAAGATACCACAAGATTAATTGAGATAACATGTGGTAATTATTATCTACTATACTGAATGGCTGGTAGTTAAACTTGATGGTGGTGGGTTATTGTCGTGTGCATTTACTAAATTCAATTTTGTTCTTTTATTTCTTCCTAGTTAATAATTATACCAACAAACCTTCTTTCAAAGGAAAAACAACACAGGAGGACAAAAAAAAAAAATTTTTTTCCTTATACTTCCAACACTTATCCCACTCCAACAAATAATCCTACTTCATCAAATTAATTAACTTAATAATCATCCGTATATTGTAGTCTATTTGGCTGTGCTTTTTTTGCTGTGGTTGTTTATTATCATTATCATTTGAGAAGACTAACTTGTATCCTAGTTTTTATTTTACCTTTTTCTACTAAAATTTTCCTCCTTCATCATCATCATCAGTAAAAATGGGAGTGGAAAATGAAAGAAAAAGAGCTAGTCCTCCTTCATCTAACTCGCTACCTGTGAAAAGATCCAAACCAATGCAAGAGTTGAGTGAGTCTGGGCCGTTGACACAAGCAGATGTTGTTTATTTTCAAAAAGAAGCAATTTGGAGGCAAATGATTCAATATAAACAACAAGTTATGTTGTTACGCCTGGATGTCATAAGATTACAACGTGAATCCGATGTGCTGAAACATATAGTCATTGTATTGACTGGTTGGTATGAACAAATTCTTTGTCTTTTTGGTGAAATTGTTGATGATTCTAAAGAAGAATCTTCTAAAGATTTATTGATTGCATTTGAAAAAAATGTTGATGATAAACTTGAAATTATGAAGAAGAAATTATGCAATTTAATAGCTGGTAAAGTTACTTTTGATTCTAATAAATTTGAAAAAATTTCTGGTGAATTGGCTAAATCTTGTCGTCAAAATGAACAATTAAATAAAGAAAAAATTTCACTTGATGAAAAAATCAAAGAATTGGAATTGAAAATTGTTGAATTAATTAATGAAAGGGAACGAGCTCAATCAAAGACTTTAAAAAGATTGGAAATTAATACTCGTCGAACAGATAGTAATGAACCAGAACAGAAACAACAAAAAGATGGAGAAGGTGGCTCTTCTGTGAAAAAAGAACAACTGCCGCAAACTAATGGAAGTCATAATCATAATCAACAAAATCAAAATCAACAAGAAAATGGAAATATCACACAAGTAGTAAATTCTGAAGAACTAGATCGACTTAAAAGTGAATTGGATCAATTAAAATCTTCAAATAAATTACTTTCAACACAAATTGATGAATTAGCTAAAGAAAATCAAACATTGGTTCAAAAATCATTAAATTTGGAAAATAAACTACATAATTTAGAAGAATCTGATTTGGAAGATAATATTTATTATAAAAAAATTGTTAAAAATAATCAATCATTACAAGAACAAATTAGTAAAGTTACTAAACTTAATTCTAGTAATGTATCAAGATTAAATGATTTAGAAAAACAACAAAATGATTTAAAATCAATTATTGAAACTGAAATTATTGATGAAAATGAAAAATTGAAACAACAATTGAATGAAAGTGAAAATAATTTGGTTCGTATTAGAACTGCTCGTGATGAATTATTGGCTAAAAATAATATTTTAACTAGTCAAATTCAAGATGAAAAGACTAATGAATCTTTGGTTGAATTGAATAATGTATTATCATCTAGGATTGAACAATTGACTGGTGATAGACTAAATTTGATTATTGGTGCAGACCATGATAACCTTTCAGAATTAAGTTCAAAAGAATTGATTGATAAGATTTCTCAATTGAATAATGAAATTAAAGAAGTTGAAATTGCATTTAAACAAACTAGAGAAATTACCTTGAAGAAATTAACTAGTTCAATTGATCAAGAAAATTTAACTAAAAAATTAACTATTGAAAAGAATAAAGCTGATCAAAAATATTTTGCAGCAATGAGATTAAAAGATTCATTAACAAATGAGAATAAATTATTAAAAATTCAAATTACTAAATCACAAGATTTAATTAAAAATTTAAATGATTTAGAAAAGAAATATTTAAATAAAATTGAAATCATTAGTAATCAATTAATTGATTTTAAAATAATTAAAGAAAATTCAATTGTTGAAAATTCTAAATTACAAGATGAATTAAAAACATTAACTATAGCTCAAGATACTTTACAACAAGAAATTTCAAGAATTAAAGAAAAATTGGAATCATCATTAAAAGGAAACATTGAATTACAAGAATCAAATAATAAGCAAGAGATTGAATTAAATAAATTGAATAAACAATTGAATAGTACAGAATCTATTTTACAAAAATATAAAACAAATAATATTAATTCCCTTTTACAAGAGGATCTGCAACAATTGGAAGCATTAAGATCAATTGCTAAATGTTCAGTATGTTCTAAAAATTGGAAAGATACAGCAATTACAGTTTGTGGTCATGTTTTTTGTTCAAAATGTACTCAAGAAAGATTGGCTGCTAGATTAAGAAGATGTCCTAGTTGTAATCGGGGATTTTCAGCTAATGATTTATTATCAATTCATTTATAAACAAAAAAACACTTCTACTTCTTGGTTTCTTCTTCTTCTTCTTTAATAGATTATGTATTACTTGTATAAAATGATTTTTTAATTCAAATATAGTATTTGGCAACACACTCCCACCCCCGAAGTTATTCTCTCATAGTGGTGGCGTTGCATTGTAGTCGTGTGGTGTGGTTCAAAAAAAAACTTTTGGAGTCACGTCACACGCGATGATAGATGGATGGCAAATCGGAAAATGAAATATGGAGAGAGTGTGTTATAGGAAGTGTGGTTTGTTCTAATCAAATATATAAATAAGGGGGGGTCAAGTAATCAAAATCATTATGATATGAATGTATAAAATAAGAAAAAATTTAACAAACAGAAAGATAATAGAAAATAGATAATATGTTTGTTTGTTTGCTGGTGTGCTGGCTGGCTGATAGATAATGAATGAGATAATTACAACAAGGGATTTTTTTTTTTTCCCTTTCCTTTCCTTCTTTCTCTCTCACTGTCTCATGTAAAGAAAGCTTTCAAAAAAAAAAGGACTATTAATTTATACGTGTATTATGTATGGGGTCGTGTATTTAGTTTCATTTTTCTCACTCCTTTTTTTTTCTGCTTAATGGTTGGTTGTGAGTGTGTTAATGTATGTGGGTGTGTGGATTTAACAAACTATAAATACAACAGGAAATTTCCGCACTTTTTTTTTTTTTTTTTTTTTCATCCAATTTTTCAATTTTTCAATTTTTGTATTTTTGTATTTTGCGTACGCATTATATTTTTCATATAACTACCACCACAAACCACCACCATCCACTGTTAATATTTATTGATTTATCCCCATTTTATTGTGGTGTTTTTTTTTACCTTCCCTTTAAAACTAGTCAATAAAGAAATTCATACTTTCAATTGGGTGAGAAAAACAAGGGCATCATCAACAACAACAACGGAAAAAATATACTACTACTACAACGCCACCACCAACACCATATTTGATAATTTGACGATTTAACAACAACAAGTGTGGATATATTGATTATATATAATGTCGGAAATATTTCAAGAAACAAATACTCCTGTACAAACACCATCTACTGAAAGTTTTGTTAATAAGATGATTAATGACGACAACAATAATAATAATAGTAATAATGATAACAATGGTGTAACTTTTTCACCTCATGATAATGAAAATCAACAACAACAACAGAGTTCACATCAAGAACCTCTTTCGCCCCCTAATCCATCACCAACACCAGAGAAGAGAAAATTGGAAGATGATGAAGAACAGGAACAAGAAGTTCAAGAGGTTGTGTCACAATCTAAAGAAGATGTATTAGAACCGGAGACGAAAAGGCAAAAACTTGAACCAGAAGAAGAAAAAGAAAAAGAAAAAGAAGAGATAGTGGAAGCACAAGAAGAAGAAGAAGTTGTTGAACCTGTCGATACTGAAGAGCAAACTACAGTAGCAGAACCCCCAATAATTACAACAGAAGAACAACCTACAGAGCAAAAAGAAGATAAGCAAGAAACTAACAAAGAAGCTGACTCTAATTCAGATATACAAGAAATAGAGACAGCAAAACCACCACCACCACCTGTATTCAAAGAACCTGCACCTAAACCTCCACAAGAACCAGATATGAATAATTTACCTGAAAATCCTATTCCTCCACATCAAGCCAAATTTGTTTTAAATACAATCAAAGCTATTAAAAGAAATAGAGAAGCAATTCCATTTTTACATCCTGTTGATACTATTAAATTGAATGTTCCATTTTATTATAATTATATTCCAAGACCAATGGATCTTTCTACAATTGAACGGAAAATTAATTTGAATGCATATGAAGATGTTGATCAAATAATTGATGATTTTAATCTTATTGTTTTAAATTGTAAAAAATTTAATGGTGAAGCTGCAGGAATTTCTAAAATGGCTAGTAATATTCAAGCTCAATTTGAAAAACATATGGTTAAAGTTCCACCTAAAGAATTACCTGCTGGAACAACTACGATAACAACAACAACAAGTGCAACGGGAACAAGTGCAGCTGATCCAATAACTGTATCACCATCATCCCCACCCACCAATAAAAGAAGTGGTGGTCAACAACAACATTCACATAGGGATTCTGTAGCTGCAGCTAGACCTAAAAGAACCATTCATCCACCAAAATCTAAAGAATTAACATATGATACAAAACCTAAAAATAAAAAAGTTGCAGCAGAATTAAGATTTTGTAATCAAACAATTAAAGAACTTGTATCTAAAAAACATTATAATTATAATTTTCCATTTTTAGCTCCTGTTGATCCAATTGCTTTAAATATTCCAAATTATTCAGAAATTATTAAAGAACCAATGGATTTAGGAACTATTCAAAATAAATTAACTAATAATGAATATGAAAATGGAGATGATTTTGAAAGAGATGTTCGATTAGTTTTCAAAAATTGTTATCTTTTCAATCCAGAAGGTACTGATGTAAATATGATGGGTCATAGATTAGAAGGAGTATTTGATAAAAAATGGGCTAATAAACCAATACCTGAACCAACCCCACAAAATTCCGATGTTGAAGATGGAGATTATAATAGTAGTGATGATGAAGATAATAATGTTGTTGAAGAAATTAGTGAAGCAGCTATGCTTTCTTCAATTCCTGCTATTCAAGTTATGGAAAATCAAATTATACGAATGAGAAAAGAATTGGATGATTTGAAAAAAGAACATTTGAAAAAATTTAAAGAACAACAAGCTGCAAAAAAGAAAAAAAGACAACAACAACAATCACAAAAGGGTAAACGTAGATCATCTAAAGCTAAAGGTTCTAAAGATTCTCACCATCACCATCACAATAGTCATCATCATCCAGTACAATCTGTTCCAGAACCACCAAAATTGACAATTCCACAACCTGTAGTGACGTATGAAATGAAGAAACAAGTTTCTGAAATGGTTCCTAATTTATCAGATAAAAAATTGAATGCATTAATTAAAATTATTCAAGATGATGTTCAAATCAGTAATGAAGATGAAGTTGAATTAGATATGGATCAATTAGAAGATCGTACTGTTTTAAAATTATATGATTTTTTATTTGGTGATAAATCATTAAAATCATCAAACAAAAAGAAGAAAATTACAAGTGGTGCTAGTGGTACTGGTGCTAGTGGTGTTAATAATAATTTGGATGAATTAGCAAGTATAAGAAGTCAATTGGCATTATTTGATGAAGGTACAAATGGTCATCATCATCATCAAAATGGTGGTGGTGCGTCTACTGGTGGTGATGATGGATTTATGGGAATTGTTCATCAAGAAGAATCATCAGATGATGAAGCATCTTCAGAAAGTTCCGAAGAAGAATAAAAATAAAAATAAAATCAAATATGAGAGGTTATAGTAGTAATCGTGTTCCCCTTTTTTTTTGTTTTTTTTGTGTGTGTGTGTGTGTAAATCCCCTTTCTTTTATTAATTTTTAAATGTATTATTTATATATATATTGTATTATACATATTACTTGAGAAGAAATTTATATATACATCATAATAATATATCAATCGTATCAAGTATGTTCTTAAAAACTGTTTGCATAATATATTGTTTTTTATTTTTCATTATACTTTGCTGCAAAATTTCTATAAAAAGCGTATTACCGCACAGTATCTAACAATCCGGTTGAAAAAAACCCAAATAATTGCCAGTATAATTTCCTAATTTGATAATATAACACGGATAATTTTACATATACTTGATGATACATCAATGAATTTTCCTCATTACTTTCTATTTTTGATAAGATAAGAGGTAAAAATAATACTCACATATACACACACACACATATATATAGATGTCTCGGTAATAGTTGTTGAATAGTTAACTGTATTGTGGTTATTTTGTGTGCTATGTTGCATCAAATCAAAATATTCTTGTCATTTTTACCTTCGTTTTCTGTTTTTTGCCATCCATTATATCAATGGCAATGGTAATAAGAAGCGTAAGATCCTAGACAAGTACAATTTTTAGGTAGGTATCTAACCCCGAGAGGGTCGCATATACAGAGCCAAAAAAATAAAGGAGGGAATTGTAAATACAGTCTGTTCGGAATGAAAGTCGCACCACCACCACCACCCACAGAATTAAAGTCGTTCTACAGAAATTCGAATTTCGCATCAGCGTAGGAAACAAAGTCGCCCTGGACGAGTACGAACTTCGCCCAAGAAATATTTCAATTTTGTTGCATTGTATATTAGTTGCAAAGTCACGTGACTTGATCTTTTTTCTCAGCGAAATTTTTTTTCCATTTTTTTGGAAAAAAATTCAATTTACGACTTCCTTTCCTTCATTTCGACCTTTAATTACAGAATGCAAAAGAAATTCTATAATTTTAAATGATCAACTACGTAGTATTTAAGTAGTATTTTAAATTAAGATTCTTAAATCAGAACATTTTAGAGGTTTTTCGTTAATTATGATCAAAATTGTGTATTTCATAAATCGTTGTTTAATAGTTGTTGGGCTTATATTTTTGTATGTTTTTATTGAAGAAATAGATTATATTTGTTTCTACGGTCATTTTATACAATATAATTGAAAGCATTATTATTGAATTTGGTGAGTATACGGTGCTTTTTGTAAAATTTTCGGGTTTGCCAAGGGAGGTAACTTGGGAAAATCGAGAAAAAAAAAGATCAAAAGAAACAAGGAGCGCGGAACCCATAGTCTGTCTAAATCTCGGAGAAAGGTTGAGTCTCAGCGCACGAACTAATATGGACGTGGAAGCAAACTTTTTTCGTTCGCAGGGCGAACGTCTATAACACTTCTGGCGCGAAGTTCTCTCTTTCGATGGTACGAACTTGGAATTTTTTTCGTACGACTTTTGTTCCGTGAGTCCTACGAAATTCGTAAATTCGTGGGACGAACTTCGATTTTTTTCGTGAGCGACTTTAATTATATGGGGGTAACGAATTTGGTATTTTTGTGGGGCGAACTTTCATTCCGAACACACTGTAAATACTGGATATTTGTTTCGGATAAAGGGTGTACCGTATTGCGGCCACCCACCCAACCTGATCCTAAAAAACGATTCTCGACCCAGCAATACAATAAAATAAGCCAGGGTACTTTTGTGTGTTCTGTGGTGTTGGTTGTTGTAAAAAAAACCAACAATTGAAAAACTGTTGGGGATTGACCTGCATATAGTCCGTAACCATCAGTTGAGAAAATTAAAGATAGTCGCCAGGCTTAGGCCCTTTCTTCTCCTACAAACTCCGAAGATTCCAACAAAAAAAATAAAAATACCACTCTACAATAATGTTGCAAAACTTGAGAATGGGTTTTTTTTTTTGAACCCCCAATACACATATTGTATAACCAATGCAACTGTAGATATTCTATTCTAATGTTACTAAGGGGCCCTTCTCTTAGTAGTTTTATTATTAGTTACTTGGTTTCTGTGGTGCTGCTGCTGGTGGTGGTGGGCAAGCCGGAGTAGACGACTAGGTGATCAAAACGCGTATATATCTTTCAAACCCAACCTTATCTATTGCCTCTATATACTGCCCACTTCTTAAAGAAAAGCACCAACGGAACAGAAGCCGTTAATTAAACAATAGAAATGAGAACGTTTGTAATCTGCATTTTATTGTTGCTTTTTCTTTGGTGGTTTTATTAGTACTTGATATTTTGTATGGTGGGTTGGTTTTGGTGGTGTCCCAACATTATGGAGTTTATATCTCAATCTGTGCCAACAAAAAAATTTCCTACATTTATTTTTTGTATTAAGAGAATTTTCAATTATGCACCTCTAATTGGGATACAAACCCAAATCATTTCCTGATGTGCAAATATATATATAACTATTCCCAATGTCCACCAGCCCCTATTTGTGAATATTCCTTTTTCTTCTTCCCTTTTTCTTTTCCCTTCTTTTCTTATATTTTTCCTTTTCCTATTTTTCATTATTCTTTCACTTCCATCTTCAGTCAGAATATCAGAACCACCATCTACTACTATATTTATTCCCACCACCACTAATACTTAATCGTCATGTCCACTCATAGACCATTCCAATTGAACCACGGGTCAATTGAGCATATATTCTTAGTTCCAAACGAATTGTTCTTCAACTACTCACAATTAAAAGACGAATTCATAAAGACTTTACCAGAACCAACAGAAGGTTTCGCCGGTGACGATGAACCAGCCAGTCCAGCAGAATTATACGGGAAATTTCTTGGTTTTATTAGCAACACTCAACAATTCTCACAATTAGTTCAATTATCTTTAGAAGATTTCCAATCTCGTTTCTTAGATAATAATAATGATAATATCCATTCTTTTGCTGTCAAATTATTGGAAGATGAATCATACCCTACTACAATCACCAAAGTTAAAGAAAACATTGTTAAAAACTACTACAAGGCCATTAAATCCATTAACAAGGTTGAATCAAACTTATTATACCATTGTAAACATGATGCTAGATTAGCTGCCATATTTGGTGGTCAAGGTAATACTGATGATTATTTCGAAGAATTACGTGAATTATACACCTTATATCAAGGTTTAATTGAAGATTTCCTCGTGTCAATTGCTGATAAATTGAATCAATTACATCCATCTTTTGATAAAATTTATACTCAAGGTTTAAATATCTTATCTTGGTTAAAACATCCTGAAACTACTCCTGATCAAGATTATTTGTTGTCTGTCCCTGTTAGTTGTCCTGTTATTTGTATCATTCAATTGTGTCATTATACCATTACTTGTAAAGTTCTTGGGTTAACCCCAGGTGAATTCAGAAATTCTTTGAGTTGGTCAACTGGTCATTCACAAGGTTTAGTCACTGCTGTTGCCATTTCTTCATCTGATTCTTGGAAATCATTTTTGGAAAATTCTTTAACTGCTGTGTCCTTGTTATTATTCATTGGTTCTAGATGTTTAAGCACTTATCCAAGAACAACTTTGCCACCAACCATGTTGCAAGATTCTTTAGATAATGGTGAAGGTAGACCATCTCCAATGTTATCAGTTAGAGATTTATCAATTGAACAAGTTGAAAAATTTATTGAACAAACAAATTCTCATTTACCAAAAGAAAAACATATTGCAATTAGTTTAGTTAATGGTGCTAGAAATTTAGTTGTTTCTGGTCCTCCTGAATCACTTTATGGGTTTAATTTGAATTTAAGAAATCAAAAAGCTCCAATGGGATTAGATCAATCTAGAATTCCATTCAGTCAACGTAAATTGAAATGTTCAAATAGATTTTTACCAATTTTTTCCCCATTCCATTCTCATTTATTAGCTGATGCAACCAATTTGATTTTAGATGATGTCAATGAACATGGATTGTCATTCAAAGGTTTGAAGATTCCAGTATATGATACTTTTGATGGTTCCAATTTCCAAGATATCAAAGAACCAGTCATTGATAGAGTTGTTAAATTGATTACTGAATTGCCAGTTCATTGGGAAAAAGCAACCAATCATGAAGCCACCCATATTTTAGATTTTGGACCTGGTGGTGTTTCCGGTTTGGGTGTTTTGACTCATAGAAATAAAGAAGGTACTGGTGCTAGAATTATTATTGCTGGTGCATTAGATTCAAATCCAATTGATGATGAATATGGATTTAAACATGAACTATTTGAAACTTCAAATGATAAATCAATTAAATGGGCTCCAAATTGGTTGAAAGAATTTAAACCTACTTTAATTAAAAATTCAAATGGTAAGATTTTTGTTAATACCAAATTTTCTCAATTATTAGGAAGAGCTCCATTAATGGTTCCTGGTATGACTCCAAGTACTGTCAACACTGATATTGTTGCTGCTTCATTAAATGCCGGTTATCATATTGAATTAGCTGGTGGTGGTTATTTTGCTCCAAATATGATGACTAAAGCTATTGATGATATTGTTTCACAAATTAAACCTGGTTATGGTTTAGGTATTAATTTGATTTATGTTAATCCAGTCATGTTACAATGGGGGATTCCATTGATTAAAGAATTGAGAGAAAAAGGTTATCCAATTCAATCTTTAACTATTGGTGCTGGTGTTCCATCTTTAGAAGTTGCCACTGAATATATTGAAGAATTAGGTTTAACTCATTTAGGATTGAAACCAGGTTCAATTGATGCTATTAGTCAAGTCATCACCATTGCAAAAGCTCATCCAAAATTCCCTGTTGTTTTACAATGGACTGGTGGTAGAGGAGGTGGTCATCATTCATTTGAAGATTTCCATCAACCAATTATTCAAATGTATTCCAAGATTAGAAGATGTCCAAATATTATTTTAGTTGCTGGATCTGGATTTGGATCTGACGAAGATACTTATCCTTACTTGACTGGTTCTTGGTCTGATAAATTCAATTACCCACCAATGCCTTTTGATGGTGTATTATTTGGTTCTAGAGTCATGACTGCAAAGGAAGCTCATACTTCATTGGCTGCTAAGAAATTGATTGCTGAATGTCCAGGTGTGGCTGATGAAAAATGGGAACAAACTTATAAGAAACCAACTGGTGGTATCATTACTGTTAGATCTGAAATGGGGGAACCTATTCATAAAATTGCTACTAGAGGTGTTATGTTTTGGAAAGAATTGGATGATACTATTTTTAATTTACCTAAAAATAAAGTATTGGAAGCATTGAATAAAAAAAGAGATCATATCATTAAGAAATTGAATAATGATTTCCAAAAACCTTGGTTTGGTAAGAATAAAGCTACTGGTGTTTGTGATTTACAAGATATGACTTATGAAGAAGTTGCCAATAGATTGGTTGAATTGATGTTTGTTAAAAAATCAACAAGATGGATTGATGTTTCATTAAGAAATATGTATGGAGATTTCTTGAGAAGAATTGAAGAAAGATTTACAAGTAATAGTAATTCAATTTCATTATTACAAAATTTCAATCAATTAGATAAACCAGAATCATTTACAATTGATTTTTTTAATAAATTCCAACAAGCTAAAAATCAATTAATTTCAGAAGAAGATTGTGATTTCTTTTTAATGTTATCTTCAAGACCAAGACAAAAACCTGTTCCATTTGTTCCTGTTTTAGATGAAAGATTTGAGTTTTTCTTTAAGAAAGATTCTCTTTGGCAATCTGAAGATTTAGAAAGTGTTGTTGATGAAGATGTTCAAAGAACTTGTATTTTACATGGTCCTGTTGCTTCTCAATTTACAAATAAAGTAAATGAACCAATTGGTGAAATTTTGGATTCTATTCATGAAGGTCATATTGCCAAATTGATTAAAGATGAATATTCTGGTGATCAATCTAAAATCCCCGTTGTTGAATATTTTGGTGGTATCAATAAAGTTAACAAAGTTGTTATTCCAAAAAATGTTGAAGTCACTACTGATACTAGCAAACAAGTTGTTTATGAAATTGGTTCTCAAATTCCAAACAAACAAGATTGGTTAGATTTATTAGCAGGTATTGAATTAAATTGGTTACAAGCACTTGTTTCAACTGATAGAATTGTTCAAGGTTCCAAACATATTTCTAATTCATTACATGATATTTTAACACCAGCTCCACATTCAAAAGTTGTAATTGATAAAGCCACTAAGAAATTGATTGCTTATGAACAAGTTAAAGGTGAATTACTACCAGTTGTTAAAATTGAATTGATTAAACCAGATATTATCCAATTATCATTGATTGAACATAGAACAGCTGATGGTTCTGCCGTTGAATTACCATTTTTATATAAATATAATCCATCTGATGGTTTTGCTCCAATTTTAGAAATTATGGAAGATAGAAATGATAGAATTAAAGAATTCTATTGGAAATTATGGTTTGGTTCTAAAATTCCTTATGTTAATGATATTGATGTTTCTCAAAATATTTTAGGTGATGAAATTACTATTTCTTCTCAAACTATTAGTGAATTCACTCATGCTATTGGTAATAAATGTGAAGCTTTTGTTGATAGACCAGGTAAAGCTACTTTAGCACCTATGGATTTTGCAATTGTTATTGGTTGGAAAGCTATCATCAAGGCCATTTTCCCTAAAACTGTTGATGGTGATTTATTGAAATTGGTTCATTTATCAAATGGGTATAAGATGATTCCTGGTGCTGCACCTTTGAAGAAAGATGATGTTGTTTCTACAAAAGCTGAAATTAAAGCCGTTTTGAATCAACCAAGTGGTAAATTAGTTGAAGTTGTTGGTACTATTTATCGTGAAGGTAAACCTGTTATGGAAGTTATTTCTCAATTTTTATATCGTGGTGAATATGTTGATTATGTTAATACTTTCCAGAAAGTTACTGAAACTCCTGTTCAAGTTGCATTTAAATCTGCTAAAGATTTTGCTGTTTTAAGATCAAAAGAATGGTTCCATTTGGAGAGAGATGTTGAATTTGATGTTTTAACTTTTAGATGTGAATCAACTTATAAATTTAAATCTGCCAATGTTTATTCATCAATTAGAACAACTGGTCAAGTTTATTTGGAATTACCTACAAAAGAAGTCATTCAAGTTGGATCGGTTGATTATGAAGCTGGTGTATCATATGGTAATCCAGTTACTGATTATTTAACAAGAAATGGTAAAACTATTGAAGAAGCAGTTGTTTTTGAAAATGCTATTCCATTATCTTCCGGTGAAGAATTAACTTCAAAAGCTCCAGGTACTAATGAACCATATGCTATTGTTTCTGGTGATTATAATCCAATTCATGTTTCTAGAGTTTTTGCAGCTTATGCTAAATTGCCAGGTACTATTACTCATGGTATGTATTCATCAGCATCTATTAGATCATTAGTTGAAGAATGGGCTGCTAATAATGTTGCATCAAGAGTTCGTGCTTTTAAATGTGATTTTGTTGGAATGGTTTTACCCAATGATACTTTACAAACTACAATGGAACATGTTGGTATGATTAATGGTCGTAAGATTATTAAAGTTGAAACAAGAAATGCAGAAACTGAATTACCTGTTTTAATTGGTGAAGCTGAAATTGAACAACCTATTACAACTTATGTTTTCACTGGTCAAGGATCTCAAGAACAAGGTATGGGTATGGAATTATATAATTCTTCTGAAGTTGCTCGTGAAGTTTGGGATAAAGCTGATAAACATTTTGTTAATAATTATGGGTTTTCAATTTTAGATATTGTTCAAAACAATCCTAATGAATTAACTATTCATTTTGGTGGGTCCAAAGGTAGAGCAATTAGAGATAATTATATTGGAATGATGTTTGAAACAATTAGTGAAGATGGTGTTTTAAAATCTGAAAAAATTTTTAAAGATATTGATGAATCAACTACTTCTTTTACATTTGTATCACCAACTGGTTTATTATCAGCTACTCAATTTACTCAACCTGCTTTAACATTAATGGAAAAAGCTGCTTATGAAGATATTAAATCTAAAGGATTAATTCCTTCTGATATTATGTTTGCTGGTCATTCTCTTGGTGAATATTCTGCTTTATCTTCATTAGCTAACGTTATGCCTATTGAATCATTAGTTGATGTTGTTTTTTATAGAGGTATGACTATGCAAGTTGCTGTTCCAAGAGATGAATTTGGTAGATCTAATTATGGTATGGTTGCAATTAATCCAAGTAGAGTTAGTCCAAGTTTTAATGATGCTGCTTTAAGATTTGTTGTTGATGAAGTTGCAATTAGAACAAATTGGTTATTGGAAATTGTTAATTATAATGTTGAAAATCAACAATATGTTGCTGCTGGAGATTTAAGAGGTTTAGATACTTTAACTAATGTTTTAAATGTTTTGAAAATTAATAAGATTGATATTGTTAAATTACAAGATCAATTAAGTATTGAAAAAGTTAAAGAACATTTATATGAAATTATTGATGAAGTTTCCAAAAAATCTTTAAATAAATCACAACCAATTGAATTAGAAAGAGGATTTGCAGTTATTCCATTAAAAGGTATTTCAGTTCCATTCCATTCTTCTTATTTAATGTCTGGTGTTAAACCTTTCCAAAGATTCTTGTGTAAGAAAATTCCAAAATCTTCAGTTAAACCTCAAGATTTAATTGGGAAATATATTCCTAATTTAACTGCTAAACCTTTTGAATTAACTAAAGAATATTTTCAAGATGTTTATGAATTAACAAAATCAGAAAAAATTAAGAATATTTTAGATAATTGGGAAAAATATGAATAAATTAAATAGATAATGTATAATAGAAAGTTTTTATAAATATAAATACAAATAAAGTTTAATTCTAGAAATCTTATATAAACAACGTTTTAAAATTCTTCTTTTTTATTTATCTTCTTCAGTACCATCTAAAGGACCAGTAATATTAACAGGTGTAAATTTTTTAGGTAAAGAAACTCTTGAAAACCTAGATTTCAATCTTTGAGTAACCAAATCCATATCCAAATGTCTAGTCAAATGAATCTTTGGAATACATCCAATATAATGATCATCATCCAATTGAACATCCAAAGGATCTTGAGTATGACAACCAGGAGATAATGATAATCTAATTGAATGTTTTTTCCCCGAAGGTGAAGCAGGATCTTCTGCTTCATATAATTCAAAAACAATTTGTGATAAATAATCTAATTCCGGTAATGCATTTCTTGCTATTTTCATAGGTAATTGAGAACCATAAATAACATTTAATAATGTATATATGTGGGATTCTTTAGTGAAATAATAAACTAATGCAGGTGCATCATTTTTCTTCATATCATAAATATCAGTAAGAATCAGTTTTGCCAATGGTAAAGAAGTCAATAATCCAATATCTAATTTTTCTTCATCTTTGATCCCATATTCTTGAGGACATATAAAATCAAATAATACTTTTGAAAGTCGATATAATTCTCTTAATCTTGCAAATGTTGGATGATCAAATGGTGTTGTTTGTGGTGAAGCATTTGAATCCTCTGTTGATATTGGTTTTTTCTTTTGAGTTGTTGAAGCTCCACTCAATACCCAACCTAAAGATCCAGCAGCGGAATTGGAACTTAGATTGGATGATGAATTGTTGGTTGATACAGATGCAGAATCAGGAAGTTTGAAATTATTCATTGCTAAAATATTGATTGGATATTCACTTACTAAACCCGATGAATTAACAGTACTACCACAGTTTTTCTCTAATCTTGAAAGTAATTCTTGATCATCTGGATCATAAGAAAAGATTTTTTGAAGAAAATGACGATTATGTAAAGCATCATATTTCATAGTATCATACAATTCTGAAATTTTAGAAGGATGAGTTTTTTCAACACTTGTAAATTCTTGAAATAATTTATCCCAACGTTCTTTAAATAAAAATGGATCTTCTCCACAACACCAATTAGTTTGAAATTCTTGAACATTTTTAGTTTCAAAATTATAATTCATTATTTGATGATAAAAATTCATCAATTTACAAACTCTTTTAATCACTTCAAAAGGTTGTGGCATCTTTGGTGGCCATGTAAATTGAGGTGGTGCTTCTGCACCTTCACGCAACAATGGTTTCAATTTCTTTTTAACTTTATCCATCAAATCTTTGGCAGCATTAGAATCATCTAATAAATCTTTTCTAACAATTAGGAAATCATCAGGTATTGGTTCATCCAATGCCAATAATGAAGAAGTGAAATATTGAGCACTTGCAATAACACGTCTTTCAGAAGATGTATAAACTTTGACATCATCAAGTGCTTCACGATTAAGTAATTGAAGATTTTGTCTCATTTGTTCACCTAAATCAGTAGCTTGATGTTTAGCAGAATGTGTTGGTTCACCTCCCCATTTTAAAATTAATTGTACTTTATCAACAATCTCTGGATTTTCTGAATTCAAAGTAGGTTTAAGTTGAATTTTTGTCCCTGGGAAATCCATTTTTTTCTCTAATGCAATACGTAATTGTTTCAATTTCTTTAAATCTTCAAGTTTTTTCACTTCGGCAACTTTAACAGTCTCTAAAACAACATGTAAATCAGCAACAGCACGAATAATGACTTCTTCTCTATGACCTTTAAGTAAAGAAATAAACAATGGGGATCTGAATGAATATTTGAATTTTTGTTTTGGAGTACGATCAGCATGACGTATAACAGTAACCATACCTTTGAAAACCCATTTTTGACCTTTTGTTTCAAATTGACTGGTTTGTAACATAGTTGGAATTCTTTTGGTCAATAAATCTCTTGATTTTTTGGCTTCAACAAATAAACCACGTAAAATATTGGCACAACAATCATAGTATTCATTGTTGTCTTTAACAAATGAAAATCCATTGACATCAATGACAAATGATTTCCCATGAACTCTAAGCAAATCAAACCCACAAATTGTTTGTTTGAAAGCATTACTAATATTAGCTGCCATTGTTTTCTCTTCATCAGTTAACTCAGTGATATATCTGATTTCTTTACCATGGGTGTTTCTTCTAACAATACCATCGACAACTGGAGATTTTCTGGTTTCTGCATGACAAAAATTAGGTCCAACAGTATATGCTTTAACATCCTCAAAATTATCAGTATCCATAAACTTTTCATAAATAAAAGATCCATCGGTTCTTGGATTGGTCAAATTTGGATCAAATTCAGATGATTTATTTCCAATTTTACGGAATAATCTTCTACCACCACCACCAGTAGCCTTTGGGTAATAAATATAAACATTATGATCTTCACCATCAACTGGTTTTTCAACAAATGGTTTGGTAAGTGTCTTAGTACCAACCCTAAGGGTATCTTCATCCACCATTTCCCAATCTGGTTCATTTTGATTTGTCAATGATTCAAGTTTTTCATCAGCCATTCCAATTTCTTTTAATCTGTCTAACAATTGTGATTCCAAATGTGGACCACCATCTCTACTAATTTCCAATCTATCTGGAGATGGTACATTTGCATGATTCAAAATTGCTAAAACAACCCTTCTATCCCAAAGAGCCTTTTGAAATACCAAATCATTGATCATGTATGGTTTTCTATAATTGACATAAGCAATTGCCTTTTCCAAGGGGAACCCAGTTGAAAAGAAACTAATTAAGAAATCACAAGTCGGCCAATTTTCAATTGCTTCATCAAGGATGACTTTATCACCAAAGATAACAGTTTCAAATTCTCCAGTTTCAATGAGTCGATTAAGAATACGTCTGCATGGTTTTGATAAAGCTTTAGCATCCATTGCACAAACACCAATAGTTCCAATTTTGGGCAATTTAGGGATATCAGCATGGGATTTTCTAGATGCATTTGAAGTATTGGAAATAGTTCTCATTATGCGATGACCTTCAGAAAATGAATTTTGGTGCGATTTAATATTTGATAAGTTCTCAGTAGTTAAAGGTTGAACTAAATCATCTTCACTCACTGCTTCAGTTGATGTTGAAATTGAGTTCAATCTAGAGACTGAATCTTCTGCATTTGTTTTAGGGGAGAAGCCTTCTAACATGGGAGCAAGTGATGCCATTGCCTTTTCAGTGATTGGCGTGGGTGCGGGAAATGATGCTGCATGGGCTTGATCCAAAGAAGTTGAAAAGGGAGAAACTGGTACGCTTGCAGACTTTGGCAAATCGATATGATCTGGTTTCAAGTGTGGATGCTGTGAGGTTGGTATCGGTAAAGGATCTGTGTTGTTGTTGTTCTTGTCGTTGTTATCAGTCATGATATGCTGTTGGTTGCAAGAAAAAGAAGTGAAATCTGCTGGGGGCGGCAGATTAACTTTTCATTTTTTTCTTCTTCTGCTTCTTCTTATTGTTGGCTGTTGGCTGTTGCATCATCTCCTTTTATTATCTGGCGCACCAATTTATTATTTAGCTCCTGCATTTTGTACCACCAGAGTCAAAACGTGGCTAGTACAGTCAGTTAAGGAATGACACTGATAGTATTGATTGATTGAATTGAATTGAGTAAAGTTAATTATAGGAGAGAAAAAGTCACATTGCTACTACCACATCTGCAGATAGCCCAGTGCTAACCTTAAAAGCTACTTCTAATTTTTTTTGACACCACCATAATTTACTTCACTGGTTGATATGTTTACTCTTATAAGATCCTTATATTCATTTCTTTATTGTCTCTTCATAAAATTATTAGCACAGCAAGCTTCGAGAAAGGAGACTAAATGTATAGAATGTAAATTATTGCAACGATACAATATGCTTTAACATATACAAAAGAGAGGTCCTATCATTGTTCTCATATACCACTCCTTCTTCTACATAATATAACCTTCTCTTGCCGTTCTAATAATGAGACGAATACAAGATTAATTATGTTTTTTACTTCCATACTCGCAAAACAACAAGACAAGTGCAAATTCACCACATCATTGATCTATATGCAACTAATTACTTCATTTAATCATTAATCTCTTTCTGTTCTAAAAGGTAATTCATTCAGCCTTCATGTGTTGTGACAAAAACAAAGCTCATCCAATATACTTTAATCAATGTCGCCGTAACGTCTTTTCTGTTTGCTTTTCTGTTTGTATTCGTGGCTTTCAAAATAAGCAACAGCATCTTTGAATGAATAGGTGGTGCTCTCAAACATCACTTTCTTCACATATTTTAATTGAAAGAAATTTGAATTTTCCACAGATGGTATTGCATCCCATCCAAATCTTAATATCTCGAGCATTTCTGGGAATTTAAAATTGTCTAAATTTGTTAAATCTGGGTCACCAAAATATAAATATGTTAAACTACTAGGTAATTTCAAATTACAATGATCGGCTGAAAACAGCCAAAACGTCAATTTTTTCAAATTATGAGGGAAAACAAGATTGCCAACTTTGCAACTATATCTCTCCATAATAATCTCTTGTAAGTTTTTAGGAAAAATTAGAACTGGATTCGATTCTCTAGTATCTATGTGCAATTTTTTCAATTTTGGAAAATCATTTTCATCAATAAATGGTGAACCGATAATCAGTTGTCCAGTAAGAAATAAACTTTCAAGATTCGGTAATGTTTTAAATATATCAATATTGAGTGCCGCCCCATAACTCTTCACCTTCAAATAAACAATTGATTCAGGTAAATTGAAGTTCAGAAAATCATATAAATCATCACGGTTATCAGTTTTAAATTTTAATTTCTCCAATTTATTTAATTGAGAAAAAAGTAACCTGAAATAGTTGACTGTACTTTCACTCCAAATATTAAGTTCCTTTAAATTATACGGAATATTCTTCCCAAAAGTTATCATTTCAGTAGTAGTAATACCACGCAAGGTCAATTTCTCAACACTTAAGGGAATAAAATCAAGTTCTTCTATCTCCCCAACCTCATTAAGAATAAGTGACTTTAAATTTTGAAATTGCAATAATTGAAACAAATTACAAAAATCCCATTCATTTTTTTTTTTCGACCATATATGAATATTTTCGGTTATCACAATCACAAGTCACACCTTTCACATTAAATTCTTCTTCGACCATCTGTAAATCATACTCTTCTGTATCCTTTGTAATTTCTACGCAATGAAGACTAGTTTTTGATTCAGGAAAACATTTTTTGCATAATAATAACTCTGACTCACTGAATTCATCAAATAAATCCATCAAATAAAATTCTCCATGATATTCAATAGGATTGACCTTATATTTAAGTATAAATTTAAAAAGATCCTCTTCAAGGTCTTCGAAATATGTCATTTCCAAATGTTCACACTTTCCACAATTTTTTGTAGGTAAATGTGAACTATTATAGGCTTCATTAATAGTTACCTTTCTCATTAAGTATTCCCCAAGTTGTACCTGAATTGCAGTGATATCCATCATATATCTCAAGAAGCATTGTGGAAGTTGATCAAATACCAATTCTCGTAATTCAGGAGGGAGGTTTATTAATAGGGTAATGCAATCCATTGTAATGAATAAATATAGTCACTTAATGAGTTTGAATGATACTGGGTAGTATTGATTGGATTGAGTAAAGTTAATTCTAAGAAAGAAAAATCTTTGGTGGTATCAACTTGGTATGAAGTTTCCAGGTTTGCCGTGCGAACTTTCTTGATTGCAATTGTTATCAGAACTTACTTCACAGACGATATTGCTCTTCGTAGCATTATTAGATAAGGTAAGATTACTATTCTCATATCATCCTTATATCCATTTCGAATCTCTCCTAAGAAAAAATGATGATTCAAGACCAGTTACACCACAAAAGCTCGAGAAAGAATTTTAAATTTTTCATAGTAGTTGGTAAACTGCCAGGGGGCATTCAAATACTTCTAGATGTTCTGGAAACTACAAACTGTTTAAATAAACATAGAACAGTTAATCCAGAAGGTAATTTCAAATGCAGGTCATTGGAATCTGGTTTGACTGTATCTTCTCGTTCTCACTAATTATTATTATCTGGGGCACCAATTTATTATTTTAGCCTTGGATTTTGTACCAGAGTCAAAACGTGGCTAGTAGATTATTATATTACTACACTATTCTATCTATATATTCTATCTATCTACTTCTTATCACCTTTGAAAAACCTACTAAACATCCTACTTTTAGAGGTAGATCGCGATCTAGATTCATTACTCATCACACTATGAAGTCCTCCTGATCTCCCTCGCTCATCATTCACCAAATTAGTATAAGATGAGTTTCTTGAGATAGAAGGAGTTATCAATGGTGCTTTCTTTTTAATAACTCTATTGTCAATATGATCAATATTCTTCACCCAATTTTCAAAATATAATGGGCCATCAATCTCTTGTTTCAAAAACTCAACATAACGATACGTGGGTTTAACTAGTATCACTGGAACCAATGAACATTCAAGTATATGTTTGGACAACGATGTGTGTGTAAATGATCTATGATGTTCTTTACCATCATAATGGTGTGTCCCAATAGCCATCATAGAAGGTCGATATTCATCAATTGCAGTCTTGATTGCAGTTTTGGCTTTTCCAATATCAATTTGATAAATAATGCACACTTTTTTATTATGATGATTGAGTTGTTCAAACTTCTCCAAATTACTTTCTGCTTTGGATTTATCAATCGATTGGTGTAACTTTTCATCCAACACTTGTAGTACAACAATGGTATCCCCATTGATAATCATCTCATCAAATAACCATTCAATAGCTTTGGAAGATTCAAAATCATTATTGTATCCTACCAAAAAAGTCTTATTGGTACGTCTGAATTTGAAAAGTGGATGTTTTGCCTTTATAGTATACGATTTATGATGTCCATGAGGTGAAGTATCAAAAGAAATACTTCGTTCTATTGATTTCAAACGGGGCAATGCCGGTCTCGTTGCCTTATTGTTGTTACCAAAAATTTCCAAGTTCTCATTAATAGGGGATATCACAGGAGATAACAGTAACATGGGAGTATTTGATCCTGATGTTGGAGCAGAAGTCATCGAGTCAGAATCATAATCATCATAGTATAATCTGCCCAATAAGTCTGAGGAATTATTTTCTTGTCGATACATGGCAATGGAATCATTACTGGTATGGTATAATTCCGCATTCTTTTGGGTATTTCTCACTGTTTCGTCATCAAAATCAACATCCTTGAGACGACGACGCAATGAAGTCGCTGGTGTATCCTTCGGAAGGGTATGTTCTTTCACTGGTTCCTCCATTAGTTCGTTATATCGTTGTGAAGATTGTTGGTATCAAAAAAAGTATTTCTGTTAGATCGATGATCAAAGGCGGCGATATTTCGTAAATAGAGCGAGCTAAAAAAAAAAAAGAAAAGAAAAAGGAGAGACCATCACGTGCGATTGCGGCCAGATCCCAGACTCAGATGCCGTACGGAATATAATCAATAATTTTAATACATATATACAAGTAAACTTATTACTTACCAATTTGATCTACCATTATTTACATCACTATTCTTTTCAACCAACCCCCATATTCTATCCATCTTGGTGCCTCCAATATTATCCATAACGTAAAAATTTCTTGTATCACCATTTTTTGATTCTGTCCATGTAGAATATGGCAAGTAGTATTTTGGTGGTGGCAGTAGCTTCAAATTTTTGTTATCTGTCAAATGTACTAATTCATTATAAGTTGTTCCGCCTGTGAAGTTCAATTTTTCTAATATCAAGTTTTCATCACTGACAAGATTTTCCAATGTTTGTGGTTTAGTTTTATCGTATAATCTAAATATTCTTGTAACATAGTCCTTGGTTTTATATTGTACAACTGCTGTTGGACTCCATGTACCCAATAATGTTGCATATGCATATAAATCATCGAATTGAGCTGATTCATAAAATAACTTTGCTGCATAAATCCCCAAAACACCAACAGTCAAGGTTAATCTCTTCAACATGGATACGTATTTCGCAGCAGGGGCTTCATACATTGCCAGATAGGCTAATCTATACTTTTCTGGTAATTGAGTCTTGCGGATCTTATTTCTTTCTCGAACATAAACAGGGTCATCTTCTAAAGTTGGAGACCATGGGTTGTTTTCACTTAAAATTTCATCTGATTCAACATTAGCGTCGGTGGGAGTGAAACTTCTTCTAGCTCTAACTCTAGAAGCGATAGAAAAGGAACGGCAGTATATACCTCTCGATAGCATTGGTTAGTTAAGAGACTTGAAATTTGTTGTAGTATTAACTTTGGCGAATATTTGAGAGAGAAAAATAAAACCAGCATAAAAGTCAAAAATGCAAGGCAAAAAAAAAAATGTGAGGGAAGAACGAAACTCAAACCAAACCAAAAAAAAAAAAAAATTTTTTTTGTAACAAATCATTCTCTTAATTAATTAACACAACAGTTTGTCTAGATTACTATGGATTCAGACGCAACTAATAGATTTGTTCCAGAATATCGTCGTACCAACTTTAAGAACAAAGGACGTTTTCAAAGTGATGAATTGAGAAGAAGAAGAGAGACGCATCAGATTGATTTAAGAAAGCAAAAGAGAGAAGAAGTATTATCAAAGAGAAGAAACTTTGTTAATCAAGAGAATGATTCTGAAGATGAAGAAGAATATAATACTGAAGCAAGTAATGATGAAGGTCAGTTTTACAATAGATTGAAACAAGATTTACCTAAAATGATTGAAATGATTCAAGCTCCAGATTTCGATAGTCAGTTGGCAGCTACAGTTAAATTTCGTCAAATCTTATCACGTGAACATAACCCACCAATTGATTTGGTGATTCAAAGTGGTGTAATTCCAACTTTAGTTGAATTTATGAAGGATGATCATCCAGATATGTTACAATTGGAAGCTGCTTGGGCTTTGACTAATATTGCCTCTGGAAATTCCACCCAAACGAGAGTTGTTGTCGAAGCCAACGCAGTGCCATTATTTGTTGCATTATTGTATTCCCAATCACTTGAAGTCAAAGAGCAAGCAATATGGGCCCTTGGGAATGTTGCTGGTGATTCATCTGATAATAGAGATTATGTTTTGAGTTGTAATGCCATGGAACCTGTTTTACAATTATTTAACTGTACAAAAATGTCATTGATTAGAACTGCAACTTGGACTTTATCAAACTTGTGTCGTGGTAAATCTCCACAACCAGACTGGAATATTGTTTCTCAAGCAATCCCAACTTTGGGTAAATTGATTTATTCCGTTGATGCAGAAACTTTGGTTGATGCTTGTTGGGCAATTTCATATTTATCAGACGGTACATCTGAAGCTATTCAAGCTGTTGTTGATGCCCGAATTCCACATAGACTTGTTGAATTATTGGGACACGATTCTACATTAGTTCAAACACCTGCCTTGCGTGCTATTGGTAATATCGTCACTGGTAGTGATTATCAAACCCAAGTTGTCATCAATGCTGGTGTATTGTCAGCTTTAACACCATTGTTGAATTCTACAAAGGATACAATCAGAAAAGAGGCCTGTTGGACAATCTCAAATATAACTGCTGGTACCACAGAACAAATCCAAGCAGTTATTGATGCTAACTTGATTCCACAAGTGATTAGATTATTAATTAATGGAGACTACAAGACCAAGAAAGAAGCTTGTTGGGCGATTTCAAACGCCTCTTCTGGTGCATTAACTAAACCTGATCAAATTCGTTACTTGGTGAATCAAGGTTGTATCAAACCATTATGTGATTTATTATCAGTGGCTGATTCAAAGATAATCGAAGTTACATTAGACTCTTTAGAAAACATTTTGAAGATGGGAGAAATGGATAAAGAAGCCAGAAATGCAAATGTTAATGAATATGCTTTATTCATTGAAGAAGCAGGAGGTATGGAAAAAATATTTGAATGTCAAAATAATCCTAATGAAAAAATTTACCAAAAGGCATTCAATATTATTGAGAAATATTTCTCAGATGATGACGCTCAAATTGATGATGAAAATATTATCCCTGAAAGTTATGGAGGAACATTTGGTTTTGGTATGGATTCTAATCAACAACAACAAAACTTCCAATTTTAAAGAACCGTGAAATATATATAAAAAAAAAAAACAAAGTACAAATATTAACAATAATCATAATAATACTAATAATAAAAAAAAAACAAGCCTACTTTAGAAAAATCTGTTCCCAAGGCACACAACCTTAAAACTGTGTGTAAGTTTTAGTTGCTGTTGTTCTTTTTTTTTACCCACTTTGACTATCAATATTGCTCTGTGTGTGATGTGTGAGATGAGTGTGCTGTGTGTGTGGTGATGTGCTGTGTGAGGTGTTTCATTTTTTTTTTTGCTATTCAGTTAGTTTGTATTTTCATTCTCTTTTTCAAGGATTTACTGGCATTTCTCTTTTCTTTTAATATATATATATATTGAATATTTATAATTCAATTTGTTTCTCTATTCACTGCATATCTTCATCATCATGGATACAAGAAGAGTTGTTGGAAACCCTGTCATTTTAGGAATCAACGTCATATCAATAATCATCGGAGTTTATGGTGCAATCAGTGTATTTCTGTTGGAATTATCCGATGATTTAAAAGCTGCAGGACATGGTCAATTCCTTACCAATTTATCATTAGTTTATTCCCTTATAGTATTCACAATTGGATTTTTAGCACATTTATTAAAATCCCCATTCTTATATGATTTAAAAAATCTTCTTCATCCATTAGGTTTAGCAATGGAAACAATTGTTGCTATTGTATATTGGCCATTACGTTTATTTTGGTTAGAATTATTAACCCCCTTGCCTGAATCTTTCAATATCCCCATGAGAGTTGACCTTTCTATTCATTTGATGCCTGTTGTTTCTTTACTTTTGGATTATTTGGTATTTATGCCTCGTTGGACAATTAAAAATAATACTGCATTGATGTTAATTACGGTTTTTTCAACTGGGTATTGGTTTTTATTGAAATATCTTGTGGATACTGAGAATGGGGGCAGGTATCCTTATGCGTTTATGGATATGGAGGATGATGGGTTAAGAATGGTTGTTTTTGTTGTTGTTGGATTGGTTGCATTTATGCAATTTCTCTTTATGAGGAAAATTTATGATTTTATTGTGAAGAAAACCGAAGAGACTGATATAGAGATTGATAGAGAGTTGAATAGAAAGAATTTATAGAAGTAAAAGTGTTGTTATTGTTGAAGGAATGAAGGATCTCTTTGTTCTGGAGGGCGTTGACCACGTGAGGTTGTCTTTGCAGCAAAGCAATTGTGCTGCCAATTTTATTGTAATCTCCATAAACAGTTTGAAACGAATGTTGTATGTAATCAACTTTATACACATAATATGAAGTACAAACATCTTGAACAAGACCATATTTGATAGTAAAAGTAAGTATCGCAAGGCATAGTTGGTACACAGTGATAGTGGTGGTAGATACAATTCCGGTATATAGATCCAGTTGACAGAGACACTGGCAAACCAAAACCAAACCAAAAAAAAAAAATTTTTTTCAATTCTTCATTCAATATCCCACACTATCTTCACACAACTTACACTATCCACAAATCATGATCTATCTTAAAACTTTTCTTAATGTAATCGACAATTCCGGTGCCCAAGTAGTCGAATGTATCAAAGTCTTGCGTCATGGTCCAAGAACCGCCGGTGTAATAGGAGACAGAATCACAGTTGTCGTGAAAAAAGCCAAAGTTGCACAACAAACATCCCCTGGTCAAACAGCTACTAATAAAGTTCAAAGAAGAGATATATGCCATGCTGTGATTGTTAGAACCAAATCCCCATTGAGAAGAAAAGATGGAAGTGTTGTTAGATTTGATGATAATGCTTGTGTGTTGATAAATAAAAATGGTGATCCTTTGGGAACTAGAATATCTTCTGTGGTTGCTAAAGAATTAAAGGATTTGAATTATAGTAAAATTGTATCGTTGGCTCCAAAGACATTTTAAGGAAACATTACTTTCCTTCTTGTATATATATAATTATATATTTTTATCTAGAAATATATCAATACATTGATTATTGAAACGACTTGTATACATTATTCAACTGTATATTTATATCATCATTAACACCAAGAGCCAGAAAAGAATCAGCTATCTCATGTAGGTACGGTTCGTATGGTTGTTCACAAGAAGCCCAAGCCCAAGCCCTTAATTTTGCATGAAACTCAAGGAGTTTTTGTTTCACTTCAGTGAATGAAATGTCTTCTTGAGGGATTTCTCGTTGTAATTGGTTCAATCTAGTACAGTTGTTTTCTATCAATGTCTCATTCTCATCGAATAAGTGCTGTAGTTCCTCGACACGTTTATGGATAGACATTTTAAGATGTTACGAACCCCCCAGCACCACCAAAAAGATAAGGAAAAAAATAATACTAAATCTCAACAAGTTACGTGTTTTGTTGTTGTGAGTCAAACGAGACGAATAGTATAGTGAAGAAGAAGAACAAAAAAAATTTTTTTTTTCAACGTTTTCATTTACTTATAAACAACCAACAATGTCTGAAGTTACAGATAAAGTCAAGGACTTGTCATTGAAAGGAAAGAAGCCAGATGAGGGGAAGCAACAGAAGAAGAAGGCAGAAAAGAAACCAACCAATCCAATATACATGGACCCGCAACCAGAATTCATTGATTATAGAATCAAGATGTTTGATGAATTGAAAGCTCAACACGATGAAGAAATCAGTAAGAAATCAAACGTTCCAATTCAAATCACTTTGAAAGATGGGTCAGTGAAAGAAGGTACTTCATACCAAACATCTCCAATGGATATTGCTAACTCCATTGGGAAATCTTTTGCTGAAAGACAAGTTATTGCCAAAGTTGATGGTAAATTATGGGATATGCCACGTCCTTTAGAATCTGATGCTAAATTAGAATTTTTAGATTTTGAACATCCTGAAGGTAAAGCTGTTTTTTGGCATTCTTCAGCTCATATTTTGGGTGAAGCTTGTGAATGTCATTATGGATCTCATTTATCTCATGGTCCACCTACTGAAGATGGGTTTTTCTATGATATGTCAATTAATAATGGTGAAACTTTTGTTAGTCAAGAAGATTATGGTAGTTTAGAACAAGTTGCTACTAAAGCCATTAAAGAAAAACAAAAATTTGAAAGATTAGAATTGACTAAAGAACAATTGTTGAAAATGTTTCATTACAATAAATATAAAGTTAAATTCATTAGTGATAAAATCCCAGATGGAACATCAACTACTGTTTATAGATGTGGACCATTGATTGATTTATGTGTTGGTCCACATATCCCACATTCTGGAAGAATTAAGGCTTTTAAAGTATTGAAGAATTCATCATCTTATTTCTTGGGTGATGCAACTAATGATTCATTACAAAGAGTTTATGGTATTTCTTTCCCTGATAAAAAATTAATGACTGAACATTTGAAATTTTTAGCCGAAGCAGCTGAAAGAGATCATAGAAAGATTGGTAAAGAACAAGAATTGTTTATTTTCAATGAAATGTCACCTGGATCTGCAATGTGGTTACCTCATGGTACTAGAATTTATAATACTTTAGTTGATACTTTAAGATCCGAATATAGGAAAAGAGGTTATGAAGAAGTCATTACTCCAAACATGTATTCAACCAAACTTTGGGAAACATCTGGTCATTGGCAAAATTATAAAGAAAATATGTTTTCATTTGAAGTTGAAAAGGAAACTTTTGGTTTAAAACCAATGAATTGTCCAGGTCATTGTATTTTATTTAAATCAAGAGAAAGATCTTATCGTGAATTACCTTGGCGTGTTGCTGATTTTGGTGTTATTCATAGAAATGAATTTTCAGGAGCTTTATCAGGATTAACAAGAGTTCGTCGTTTTCAACAAGATGATGCTCATATTTTTTGTACTACTGATCAAATTGGTACTGAAATTGCAGGAGTTTTTGATTTTTTGAAAAAAATGTATGGAATTTTTGGATTTGAATTTAAAATGGAATTATCAACAAGACCTGAAAAATATGTTGGTGATTTAGATACTTGGAATTCTGCTGAAAAAAAATTAGAACAAGCATTAAATGGATTTTTAGGTGAAGGAAAATGGGATTTAAATCCTGGAGATGGTGCTTTTTATGGTCCAAAAATTGATATCATGATTTCTGATGCTTTAAAAAGATGGTTTCAATGTGCTACTATTCAATTAGATTTCCAATTACCTCAACGTTTTGAATTAGAATATAAATCAAATGAAGGTCCAAATACTCGTCCAGTAATGATACATAGAGCCATTTTAGGATCAGTTGAAAGAATGACTGCTATTTTAACTGAACATTATAAAGGAAAATGGCCATTCTGGTTATCACCAAGACAAATTTTGATTGTTCCAGTTGGACCTAAATATTATGATTATGCTCAAAAATTACAAAAGAAATTAAATGATGATTATTTTTTCTATTGTGATGTTGATGTTAGTGGTAATACTTTACCTAAAAAAGTTAGAACTGGTCAAGTTTATAAATATAATTTTATTTTCATTGTTGGAGAAGAAGAAGAAAATAATCAAAGTGTTAATGTTAGAAATAGAGATATTCCTGAAGAACAAGGTAAAAATGCCATGGTTAAATTTGATGAAGTTGTTAAACAATTGACTGAATTGAGAGAATCAAAGAGAAGTGATAATAAATTACAATAGAATAAATAAGTATATAAGTAAATATTTTAAATTGTATTTTCATGAACAAATGAGATCTGTTTTGAAAAGTGTTGATAATGTGAACCACGTGATGTTAATTCAAATTGGTAGCACCCGTAGAATCCGAAAGAAGCGGAACCCTCCATTATAGAACAATAAAGAACACAGCAAGTATATGTATCGCGGTTATTATGTGGACAATTTTCCATATCAGTCTATAAATCTCTCGAGTATAAAACCTGGAAAATCCCCCTGTTCAACAAAAAGTGAAAAACTAAATCAATCAACTAATTCCTATTATAATATGTCTGGCAATCCTTTAAAAGAAATCTTAACCCCACCACAATTTGATCAATGTGTGAAATTTTATGAAGCTGATCAACAATTGGATCATGCTGAACGTGTCAGTTTAGCCAATCAATTACAAACCATGGCTTTAAAAACAAGTTTGGTTGGTTATACCACTGGTATGTTAGGATTTATGGCACCTACTTTTTATTATAGAGCCGTGGGTAGGATTCCAACCCCATTATTTTTTGTTCAAAAACCTTTCCTTTCGTTGGTTTTAGGATTCGGTACTTTACTTCTTGGTAATAATGTAACTGCTAAATATTTATATGAAAAAGATAAAAAGAAAGATTATGTTGATAAAAATATTGGAAATGTTTGGAAATATATGGATTTCCCATTTCTTAATTTTTATTCTTTATATTATACAAGAACTGCAATGTTACCGATTTTTATTATGAGAGATCCTAGAAATTGTACTTATCAATCTGAAAGTCAACAAACCCCACATTATGCCGAGGCAATGGGACTTGGAAGTACTGATAATACTGGTAAGCAACATGATTTGTCAATTTGGGATAAAGTTCGTATGGCTCATGGTGGTGGAGTTTCTACACCAAGTAAATAGGTTAAACTACCCCCTTGATGTACATATAATTTAGTTTCGCACACCAATAAACATTTGACAATATAATTTTATAATACTTTTCTTCTCTTTTCTGTAAGTTTCTTTCACCAAAAAATGTCAATGGATAACTTCTTGAAAGAAAGATTAGGGTCAGACACTCAATTCTATGATGCAGATCATGAATTGAATAAAAAAGATCGAGAACAAATACGTGATGATTTAAGACAAGTAGTTTCGAGTCAACCTTTAGTCAGTTATGGAACAGGTATAATTGCATATTTAACACCTACGATCTACCTAAGGTATATTAAAAAGGGATCTACGATTAATCCAAAGGCAATTATTCAAAAACCAGTTGTTTCTGTGATTTTTGCAATGGCAACTACAATGTTGGCTGGTCAATTGTATACCAAGAAATTATATAATGATACAATTAATCTGGGATTGCCTGAACCGCAATTGAATGTTTGGAAAGTAATGGAACCTCGTCAATGGCCTATTTATTTATTTTATTATGCTAGAACTGCTGAAGATTTAAAATTTAAATTACCTGATCCAAGAAGAACAACAAATAGTATAAATCAATTGCCGGTGAAAATTGACCACGAGAAGTATGAACAAAGTCAATTGCCAGTAAAAGTGGATACGCAGAGGTATGCAGAAAGTCAACCTGATACTAATGAGGAGTTGACGACGTGGGATAGAATACGTTTAGCTAATGGGGTGGATATTAGTGGTGATCGTAGTAAATAGGCCCAGTCAGTTTATCAATCGCTTGACATAACACGTACATATTTTTCAACGAAAAAAAAAAAAAAAAACAACGTAAATAGTACCACTTAATCTTTATAATTAATTAACAACAACTTCTGATTGTTCTTCTTTTTCAACAATGGATGCATTTAGTGATTCGGGTGAATTATATACCCTTAGAAACCAATTTTATACCAATCAACATAATAAAGTGAAATCATATGATCTTGATGAATTTTCAGAAGAAAATCAATTAAAAGCATTAGAATTTCAAATTAGATCAACTATATCATTAGAACAAGATGCTTCTAAAATGATTGAAGATGGAAAGACTAGATTTCCTGAAAACGAACCATTATTTCAATTATTAAGTGCATGGAATGATTTAAAAGATTTTGGAGTTGATGATTCTACATATTTTGAAGATGTTAAAAAGGCAAGTTTTGAATTACAAGCTGTTTTAACTAGTTTATATTTAGTTAAATTTGATAAAGATATTGATCAAGCTATTATTTTTTTAAGTGATTATATTGATAATGTTAATTCTTTAGCTAAATATAATGAATTGGAACCATTTTTAGTATTGGTTCAATTACATTTAATAAAGGGGAATCTTAAAGGTGCTACTAAAGTATTTACAAATTTAAATAATTTCCCAGAATCTGCTCGTGATAATATAATTTATCAAGTTATGGAATCTTGGATATTAAGTGTTAATGGTGGTTCAGATAATATAAATAATAGTTATTATTTTTATGATGAAATTTTAACTAATGATTTTGATGAAGATGTTCAAGGTAAATTTAAAATTTTAAATGTTTTATTTGCTTTAACTTTACAATTGAAACATTTTCCTGAAGCTCAAGAATTATTAAGTCAAATTAAAAGTTTAGGAAGTGTTGTTGATGCTAATTTTATTGCTAATCAAATTACTTATGATCAATTAAACAATGGAGGAGAAAATAATCAAGAATTATTGAATGAATTGAAAAAATTGGATAGTTCTCATGAATTATTAAAAGATCAAGATCTCAAAACAAATATATTTGACGAAATTGTTACAAAATATTCTATTTAGATTACTTCTACTTCAGCTTCAGTTGTTTCATCGTCGTGTACTTTAATTACATCACCATTTTCATCAAATTTTAAACCTTCAGCTAATAATCTCTTTTCAATTTCTTTTAATTCATTTTCTCTTTCTAATAATTCTTTTCTTTTATTTATTAAATCTTGATGAACACGTTCTTCAAATTTTCTTAATCTTTCTTCTTCTAATTTAATTTGTTCTTCTTTCATAAGATAATCAGATTCACTAATTTCTTGTTTGGAGCTATCTTTATCAACATATTGAAATTGTTTTCCCAGCAATGCTTCAGTTCTGTAATTTTCATATATCGAATCATGAGTAATATCTTTGAATTCATTTAAATGAGTGATCAACAACACATTTTTCAAAATTGTGAAATCATTAACATCGGCATTATCAATATTAATTGGTTTGAATTCTTTATTCAAAATTCTCAACTTTAAGATATCTTCTTCGTCATCAGAACCATTAGGGTTGGATCTGTATTCATTGGCACCTATAATAGCAAATGGAATTAATGAATTTAAATATTTGTTATATTCAATAATTTCTTCATCCATATAATCTTGTTCATAATCATATTCATTGAACTTGTAGAAATTAATACCATAATTATTCAAATCCTCCAAAATTAATTGTTTGTTCAATTTCAATTCCTTAGGAGTCAAAGAATCAGCTTTGGAAATGATTGGGATAATATTGACCAAGTTATTCACATGTTGTAAAAATTTCACATCAATATCAGACAAACCATGACCAGTTGGATTAATCATATAAATCAAGACATGGATTCTACCATCTTTGAATCTTGGGTTTCTTTTAACTCTACTTTCTTCCAATAAAACTTCATCAAATTGATGTCTTATGAAATCAACAATGATTTTGAAATCATCGTCACAATTAATCAGGTTGGCAAAATTGGGGGTATCAATGATGTTGAGGGAAATCTTATGACCTTCATTATCTTCTAATTCAACATTCTCGTGTCTCAAAGTTAATTTCTTAGTGAAAGGATCCTGAGTAGCAGTCAGTGAAGTTGGGACTATTGAGTTTCCACCACATAAAGTATTTATCAAAGTTGATCTTCCAGAACCACTTTCACCAATGATCATTATTGAGAAGTTGATTGATTTCTTCAAAGTCTTTCTCTTTCGCAAGGCGGCTGAGGATACATTATCTGTGGAGTAATTCATTATGATGATTTGATTGAATGAATTAAGATATCGTTGGGTTATAAAAGGAGGAAAAAAAAAAACAACCACTAAAGAACTAAAAAAAAAAAAAAGGGTGCAGTTTGTTGTTGTTTTAATTCTACTGACGGTAAATTCTTTTTCAGGGAAAATTAAATTTTACTTTTTAACTTTTTACGTGTCTCTGTTTGTTTGTATGTGGTCGTGCAATTGTTACAATAATGTTTCATTTCATTTTATTCTTTGTTTTGTTTGTTCAGTTGTGTCCCCTGCTGCCTGATTTTTTTTTCCCTCGTGCTTACTTGAAACACTCACTAGACGAGAAATATATTATTGCATAACTATTCCTGCTTACGTAATCTGGCAACCAATCCATTACCAACCCACCCAACTATGAAATCATCTATAGTAACCACCATCTACAATGGTAAGCTACCCGCACTATTACTATCTGACCCAGATGGCATATTCACTTGGTGTCCCCATCTCAATTTGATATTCATAGCAATGAACAAGACTTCCATATGGTGCTATCGTATCAATGGCGAGAGAATTTATTCCATCAACAACAAGTCCCTTGTCAAGCATATAGCCTTCCATCAAGAGTTCTTCTGTTTATCAGGGGCCGATAATTTAATCAAGATATATAACTCAAACAACGGGAAGCTAGTCAAAGTACTACAGAAGGATTTCATCAATATTCAATTTATTCAATGGAATGAAACAGAGTACAAATTACCCTCGTCCCATCTCCCAAAGGTTTACGATTTGGTCAATGATCTCAACTATTTGGTTGTCAATGATGAGGAGTCCATTAGTTTTAATTTCAACCAATTGTTAATTGTAAAGTACAACTTTAAAATCCCCATCCAACAACAACTAACAACAAATTTATTCAATCAGGTTTATTTGTCAGGAAACAGTCTTGTACAGGTTAAATTCAATGTCACTAACAAGAAATTATATACACAGCAGATTATCAAAGTATGTCAGTTGGTTAGTCTATTGGAGTATACAGATAAGCATATACAAGAATTGAAAGAAACAGTATCACCCTTCTTACAAACTTTGGATAGGTATTTATCAAATTTGAAATCAGAATGTGATGATATGCCACAGTATCTTTCTGATCTAGTAATTACAAACTTGGTTCCTGAGTTTTCTAGAGATTTTTGGTTGAATCAGTATGGCGAACGTGGTTATAAGAAATTATCCAAATTGGCAAACGCGTATGAAACTTGCACTAAAACAACATTTCAGAACTTGGTTTCCACTATGGAGCGAGTTATAGTGATTATAACTGAATTAATTGGTATGACAAAATGGCAAAGTGGTCTTTTGGCAATACATGAGTTGGAAGCAGTTTTGGTTCAAGCAAAGGCACAATTGAAATTTTATTATAGATTTATATGGGATCTTCAAGCAGAACGTGAGCAATTTAATGAGTTCTTGCTGTGGACCAAATCAATTATTAATTTATTGAATGATCAGGAATATGAAATTAATTATTCAACCACGAATGTTTTGGAATTCATCAATAATGCACTTACAAAAAGCTGTATATTGAAATATTTTGATCTTGAATTGACAATGATTGATAACACTGAAAAAACACCGATGCAGAACATATCTATAGATTTGACGGCGGTTAATGAATATCATGAGTCTATTATTTCAGTGGAGACTCTTCAGCATATTTCATTACCTCCATCATACTCGGGATTGAAAGTAACAACATGGGATGGTGAAATTATTATTACCTATTTACAAGATTCTACAAATTTAGTGATTGCAAACACACATTCTATAATAACTACATTACCCAATGTTCGTGCTTTTGAACATCGAACAAATGATTTGGTGGCACTAACATCAGCTTCCTTATTGATTATAAACTCATCATCGTGCATACCCATACCACTACCAATAATGACTTTTCAACCAACCAACTTGAAATTGAATTCTTCATATGGTGTCTTGCTAGATTCATTGAGACAAAATTATCTAATTTTTAGAATTTAAAATATATTTGTCATCTTCTAGGTAGAATTGTTTATGTAAATAATTGTTTAGAATGTTGTAAATTTCTGAATCATCAGGAACATATTTAAATTTTCGCATTACCTTGATTGTGTTGACACTTCGTGACAGGTCTTGACTACGATTTCTAATCGTATGTTTGTAGAAATGTTTATTGATCGGTTGTTCTGAATTAATTATTCCTTGTATGCGATCTAACTTATCTTTCTCAATGGGTTGCCATTCATAAAACACTTTTTTAACTAATTTCACTTTTGTTTCTAATTCCTTATCCATTGTCTTTGGATTATGAGATACACCAAATTTAGAAGGTGTATACAAAACTTCAACACGATGATTTGATACATCAAATAGTGCTTTTTTAGAAAGTATAAAATTGTACAACTTGACAACTTGTTCCACCATATCAGACATATGATTATTCTGAGCAGCATATGTTTTTAGCAATGGGAATGAGTCAGACGCAACAGCAACACCATCAATATGTTCAGTCACTAAAAACGGTTTCTTGTACTTTACTCGATATTCTGTATCATCCATTTCAAGTTCATCAATTAAATGGTATGCTGGCCACTTATCTTTTAGTTTGATATATTTTGTAAGCATGAATTTATCCCACCATTTTGGTTTATCATATTTGTAGATGAAATCAAGTACCAAAGGTAAGGTACGGTATTGTTCTTGTTCGACTATGTTATCCACAATTGTAGCTATTCTTTTAGTTCTTCCTAAAAGAAACCCACGTTTCAATACTTGAGCTCCATCTGTAATTATCTCTTGTGGGAGTGGTAGTTTTCGAAACTGTCGTTGTAGATGCTTATAGTTCATATTGGTATAATACGAGAAAACGAAAAATTTTTGAAAAAAAAAAAAAAAAGTTACACCTTTATTCATTCTCAACAACAACATCCCCACACCCAAATGGCACTTGCGGAGACGATAATTAGAAAAGTGAACAAGCTTGGTCTTGTGCCGAAAGCAATTGCAATTCTACCTAGATTATCTTTTTTCATTGCTATTTTCAGTTGTATATGGTTGATTACATTACCACAAGATGGAAATTATCGTAATGTTTACATTTCAGAAAATGCATTGATGCCAGCTCAAGTAACTTCATATTTCCGTGAAAGTGAATGGAATATAGTTCGTGGATATAGAGAAGAAATTGGAAAATTAGAAAACAACCCAATATCTGAACGTAATTCCGTGATTGCTTCATGGTTGAAAGATGTTGGATTACAAATATCTTATCATCATAATGGATTTGCAAATGATACTTTATATGCAATCATGCATGCTCCAAGAGGTGAAAATACAGAAGCTATGGCTTTGGTTGTGCCGTGGATAAATTCAGATAATGAGTATAATGAAGGTGCTATGAGTTTAGCTGTTGCATTGGCTAGATATTTTACAAGGATGTCAATTTGGTCAAAAAATATTATATTTGTTTTCCCTGAAAATGGTCATAAACCTTTGAGATCATGGACTGATGCATATCATACGTCATTGGATGAAACTGCTGGATCAATTGAAGCTGCTATTGTTCTTGAATATGGAAAAAATGGTGATTATTTTGAATATTATGATATGTTTTATGAAGGTTTGAATGGACAATTGCCAAATTTGGATTTGTTGAATACGGCAAACTTGATTAGTTATCATGAACAAATAAGTTGTGCCATGCAAGGGGTTTCTGATAGAGTTGTTAATTATAGTACAAGATTGAAAACATTATTCAAAGGAATATTAAAATTGACATTGACTGGACTCACGAATGAAGTACATGGATGTGAAGCATTTTCCGGATGGCAAATTCAAGCATTTACAATTAAAGCTAGAGGAACAGAAGGTAAAGATGTTACACAATTTGGAAGAATCGTTGATTCAACTTTCAGATCAGTTAATAACTTGTTGGAAAAATTTCATCAATCATTTTTCTTCTACTTGATGTTATCTCCAAGAAATTTTGTCTCGATAGGAACATACTTGCCCTCGGCTGTTATGTTGGCCGTTTCTTATGCATTAAGTGCCGTTAGTGCCATACTCACCACTGGGTTTGATTTCAAAAATGCATCCTTTATCTTGCTTGTCTTCACTTTTGTTGAGCTTGCTTGTGTAATCTTGGCATTTATCCCGGTCAATCAAATCTTACTTCTGGGATTAGGAATTATTGCCTTGCTTCCAAAACAACAAGTACTTACTGCACAAGTTGCTTATCCAATGATATCCTTTGCATTACTTGGTGTATCATTATTGATTACAGCACTATTGATTGTTCATTTTGCATTAGCATTTACTATTGGTATTTTGGCCATACCTTTGACTTTTGTTCCAACATTGATGAAGAAGAATTCACCACTTACCCCTATTTGTTTACTTGTATCGAATCCATTTTTTATGATTTTTGTTGCGGGACATGCCTTGGGACATCCAGAAATTTTTGAAAAATTGACAACTGCATGGAATGACTTGCAATGTTGGACATGGTTTATTGTAGTTCTTGGATGGTTCCCAGCTTGGGCAATTATTACAATGAGTTACTGTGGGTTTAAACCAGTTAAAGAAAAGGTTGAATAAAGTGGTCTATTTACAGTTTATATATATGTTGTATATGTTGCTTACTTAAAATCAATAACAAGTCCAGGGCTATTTGCTGTAGAAATGTGACAATATCCCAAACGGGTCTTTTTAGTAGCGTTTGGATCGATTTGACTATGGACAACATCTGAAATTGCCTTTAAATTGGCCATTACTTCAGCATCACTAAATGAACAATTACCAACAGGGAAAGTAACAAAAGAATCTTTTTGTTTAAACTGAAATGCTCTTAAAATTTCAAGTATGGAATCTACATTATTAGTAACTGTTCCTCTCTTTGAACTTGGTTGTAATCCAGCAGGACCCAAAATTCTAGCAACAGATTTCAAATCCTTTTCCATTTCAGTAGTTGCAAAAGCATGAGTGAAACCATCTGGGGTTACTTCTCCATCATGAATTTTCTCTAATAATTCCCTCCCACCAAATGTTTCTATTCCTGCTTCTTTCAATTTTTCAATAACTGAATTTTGAGTAGTGAAAACAATAACATTTGTCTTTCTTTTTACAGGGTGTGGAATATCAACTTTACCCAGTAGTGGAGTTGCACCTTGTTCTTGACGTACATAGAGATCACATGAAATAGTTGTCTTATCTGCTTTTTTCCCAACGGCAAAAGAACGTAATATGTTTAAAGCATCAGCTATTGGCATGTATAATGGATGGGATTTTGGTTTTTCCAATTCTTTAAATTTCAATTCAGCTTTTAATTTTCTCTTCTTTTCTCTATCTTTTTCAAGTTGTAATTGTCTCCTCGCTTCTTTCGCTTGTGATAAAGAACGATTGAATGTTCTGGAACGAAGAAGAACCAGAACATTCGTGATCGAGGTGGTGGGTTTGAACATTGGTGGGAATTATTGGTTGGATGAAAAAATTTTTCGCTCTTTTTTTTTTTTTCCTCTTTATAATTTGATTAGAATCGTTTGGTGAAAATAAAGCACCCAAGTATCAAACGCGGCCAAAACATAACAGACTGTAATGTTTAGTCAACTTGTCACACACCCCCATCTTGGTACGAAAACCTCACTTCCACTGTTATAATTGAATGATAACCACTTTGAATTTCTTGTATTATTTTAAGTAATAAACAATGACTGTGAATGACAAAATGAGAGAGAAATCTCATGTTTCATGTTCTCCCCATTCTGATAGCAACAACTAAGACAATATTGAAACAACCGTCCATAAAGATGAACATGCCCAACTATTGTATCTGCTTGAGGTATACAACCACTTTTTTCGAAGTTGGACCCAAAACTTTTTATTTCCATGTATTCATTATAGAAAAAAGGGACACTGATACTATTGTTAGACCATATGGTAAGGAATACAGTAAAATACACACTTCAATCATGAAAGAAAACAGAGACAGGAATATTGTTACATTTGGGAATTAAAATATTGAGACAAAGCATAGTGATTTGTTAAAGATAGTAAAAGGAAAAAGAATAGTCATGGAACGGATGTTTTGGGCATGATAGTTAATCTTGGAAGCGGATAGTTTGTCTCTATTTTTGCAGCCTGTGATTTAACAGATAAGAAGTAGATTGGTTTTGGAAAGCAATAAGTTGAGCCTTTTGTGCTTGAGCAATTTTTTTGGTAGTGTTGAGTTTGAGAAGAGATTATATGATGATGAATCCAAGTGATACGTCGAAGTCGGAAAATGAAATTTTTGAAATTTACTATCATGAAATATCATAATGTATCGAACGTTTTAACTCATATTGGAAAAACTCCGAACGAACAAGATGGTATGATTGGTTGATAAAACCAGAAAAGAATATGGCAATGAGTTTGGACGTTTTTTGTCTGTACTTTGTCAGCAAGCAATTGAAAATGTATGGAGATATTCAAGGTACGTTTGATCTTGAGTCTGAAGAAGATGTCATGGTAGTTGCAACTAATGTCATGAAAGTTTTACAAGAACGATGATTGTTAATTATGGTTAAACCCTTTGTTTATAATTTCAAAAGGCACACTTTTTTATGCCTCAGACTATTATCAGAAAGTATTACCTTGCTTAAGTAAACTTTTAAGTTTGTAATGTTTTTTTAGCGGAGAAGAGAAGAAGTTTTTCGACCTTATGAGAATGAATTATAAGGGTACTTGCAGGCATTGGGTCAAACAGTGCAGAATGAGGGGAGGGGACCTTTGAATGACAAAGTGACTGCAATTAGTTCTGGAGCTTTCCTTGTCGGGAGAACAACTGTTGTCGGAGAATCTATCCACACACTGTATTTGGGGTGAAATCAAAAAGTACAATGAGCCACACAACAGTTTTTGTGAGAAATTAGATTAATACGTGCCATTTGAATATCACATGAGCAGACATAGTCAAGATTACAAAAATCTTGGATTGGCTACGAAGACCAAAAACAAGCAGTTTTTTTTGTTTACAAAGAGGAAAAATCAACAGAGTGCATGGATCTTATTGATACAATGACACAATTGTTATTTGTCATTTTTTAAATTAGTTCCGCCAAGACGAACAGTTGTGGGAATTTAAGTGCTGTCAATATTACTGCAAAACCTGTACCTGCTTGGAAAATAATCTACCGTCACGGAAATATCTGCTTCATCATTACAGCAAAGAATGGCAAGCACGGGAAACGATTCACAATATGGATGTGACTAAAATAATATTGCATCATGTGTTGAAACCATTGAAGTTCATATCAGTTCGTTTGGATAATGAGGGAATTCGTTTTCAAACTTGTTTAGTCTTGCCACTGGGAGTACCGTTAACTTTCGTCACTATTATAACCAAGAACATTAATAAATGTCGATCTAAAAGATGTTATAAAACAGGGAATTTTGGGCAAAGAAATTGAATACATGATCAGTCTTGATATTAAGAATAAAGATTTGAGCTCAAAAATAGTTAAAACGTGGGATTTTGGGACGAAATTTACGACCATGACCTACTGGTTCAGCGACTTAATTTTTGTTATCCCATATTGGAATTTCATGGAGCTCATTGGAGAACGGAATCTAGATAAAGAGAGTAAATGTGACGTTAGACCTGAAGATTATGATGAATTAGTTGATGATTTTGTTGCAAATGAACAACCAGAAATTCCACAGCTGGACCACGCAAATGAAGTAGTTGAAAATTTACAGGAAGGACCAATCGCCAAGAGACATCGAGATAAAAGAATGTATTGGGTGCATTTGCAGCATTTGCGAGAAATTCCCCAGCCTATCAACTTGATTCGTACAATTGGTTAGCAGTGATTGGTGCTTTTGATAAATATGCATCGTTGATCATGGCATTCAGGTACATGATTGTGAGAGTTCTGCTATTGAGAAATATTACAAGAGTTTAACATTATTGAACCAGTTGATTGTCCATTAGCATTGATGGGATTTCAAGAGAACGATTTTGATGGGGATGAATATTTGCCAAAGGGTGTTAGGATATATCACAGTTTGTTGTATTTCAAAGCAGAAAAGGCACTTTAAGCCAAGAATGCGGTTTTGACACTGAAATATGGGGAACATGAAGGTATTGCAAAGGAGAAATGTTGTATTTCTATATATTTACCACGGATGAGTTTTCTGAGTTCCAAGGACATTTGAAAGTGTTCAGACATTGGATCATGAGATTGTCTGGTTGCAAAACCAAAAATTATCATCAGTATGTGATATGTGAAGTAAATTCAAGAAGTAGAGAGAGAAGTTTGTTACGTAGTATATTAGGAGCACTCTATTTATCTGATGCATTTTGAAACCAATTATAGAAGAGATAATCACTCAATATCTCTTGTTGAACCAACTCAAATCTACAGACAACGCAATATGCCCTGATTCCATATCTGATAAACGAATGTAAAATGGTATCGTATTAGAGCATACTGGTTGTTAAAAAGAGAGTCAGTCAAAACTCTAGTTTTATATAAACTACATATTTTAATAAAAAATATACCAAAGAACCATCTTAACACTATGGTATCTCATAAATATAAGACAATAACGTTCCGCTTGGACAAATTATTATTAGCTCCCTGCGCATGGATCACCCAATTGGGTACTCAATACACATATTCCCGCCTCAACATATGTCTATTAATACCAATTGGGAAATGAAGATATATACCCGCGCCTCCACATACTTCCCCTTTGGCTTAGTATAACATATTTTGATATTTAATTCAATCTTCCAACTTAAATCTTCAATTAAATCAGCATCTTAGATATATTTGCAGACATTCAAACTTCGAACAATTCGGTTATCTATATTACGAACTCTTACTATGTTGGCACGATGCTTACCCATTTATTTTCTTATATCCGTCTAGGTATCGAAGGCAGCAACAAAGAATTGTATCATAATCAAGAACGACCAAAACATGCAACCTTAAGTTATCAACCGTCAGTATTTGGTTCGCCAAAATGAAAAAAAAATTAAAAGATTACATTAAGTGATTTGACTAGTATCAGTGGTAAAATAGAACTTCAAGCGACCATTGTGAACCAGAAATCTCAGATATATTCTTCATAGGCTAACGTATCTCTCTTCTTCAATCTAGAACACCGTTGCAATATTTAATCCACTTCAAGTTGAACTATGCTGTTAGTGGGGGACTTGTCTGTGGTTGACTTTATAATGTATACAATAAGACCATGCCATCACAAACTAATACTAACAAGATATCTTTTGCATTAAAACTAAGCACGGATATAGTGTTATAATGACTATAATAGTTTCTCTGAAACTGTTCACCGCTTCTCTATAAAAAGATCAATACCAGACCACAGAGATCCGTAGGCCAAATAAAATGGAAATAAACCTCCATTCAAATATGTTAAAAAAAAATGATTTCCTACCACACCATAAAAAATGTTCAAATTTGGTAGCGTTTTCGGATATAACTTGGTCACGTGACTTTAAATCCGGCCTGGTCACGTGACTTTCCGCATATTGTGCGGTCGGTTTTGCATTAACGGTGGGGCGTGCATTATGGCAAGAAATTTGGCTTGGTAAGGGTTGGGATCCAATCATAATTTTCATCAGAAAAAATTGAGAACAAGCCAAAATAAAAAACATTTTCTGAGACCAGCACACTCCTTTTGCCGATTATCAACAGCACAATGTTAGCAACCA